>JBDODA010000026.1:0-262034 GCA_039880815.1 Aspergillus intermedius | reverse complement strand
GGTTATCACGTGAGGTGTGGTTGTTTGCTTTGTTGCTTTGTTGATAAATACGGCGTTACCTCCTTTCTTCCTTCCTCATGTTGATTATTCTCGTCGATAGCTACCTAGGTAGAACCCATGAGTTGGATGTTCCATTATCCTAGTAGAGCGCCGTGACACCTGTCTACTGATTGTTGCTTTTAGTGAATGCCAGAAATTCTGTTTAGACGCAGAGTACTCCAGTACTGCTTACAAAGACAAGGCTGTGGTGATGTATGGCAGAGACCCCTAATCTGATACTCCTGTTTTCCAATCAAAACCGAGATTTTTTCGTTGCTGACCTGCCACGTAGGTAAGCGATTTTGTGGTACATAAATTACCACACTCTAATTGCCACCTCACCAATCAAATCCGGATGCAGCTGAGCGCGCGGTATTGTTACAGTTAACTAGGAACTGTATCTAACGTCAAGGCCCCACGAGCTAATTGATCCTGCGAGGCCCTGCTATAAGAAAGTTCAGCTCATTGATTTTCTGCTTCCATACTCTTCATTTTGTAGCCTCGCGGAGTTCTCAGACTATCCACTTCGCAATTTATCTTCTGTTTACAGCCCTAAGCCCGTCACCAGCGCCTATGGCAGCCACGCATCAGGCCAAAGAACAACCCTCGTACTCCGATGCAACAAATTCAGTTTTCAGTTACTGTCAGGCTGGATCAGTGAATAGCGACACCTCCAACTTGTCAGGTGGATCAAATAACCTGAGTAATGACAAGAACCCTTCGCTTGAGAAGTACTTCCTTCTCCTCGATTTAAACTGTTGTTTTAAGTCTAATCTGACCAATGGTTAATAGGCAAAACAATCCATCCAATTCCAGCAAAGCCGAAGATCTTTCCGAGGTTGGCTCCTGGGCCGAATCAACACCAGCCCTAGAAGCACCCTCGGGAGAACTTATTTGAACTTATTTTGGACTAGATATTTCAATTGTGTTGTGGCCCCGAAGCATGTACCGTAAGATAAGCTATGGATGGACGGGAGTGCCCGTCAAGGGGTTATCCTCAGCCACAGTATCAAGCAAAAATGGCGTTATCTGAATATCATCTACTGAGTTCTCAAATAATGCTCTGGTTCAATTGCACTTTTGGGTAGAATCATACTTGGACTCAATCTCTGCAAATATAGATCACCGTGCATGATTTCAGGAAAGAGCGACTCCAATTGATTTGACCGCCAGCCAAGATTGTACCTGACAGCTCCGTGCTCGTCTCTCCCAGAGCTTTTCATCACCCTCACTCCCATTCTCTTGTTTCACTCTTTCATCCAAATGTTCTAGCAATCCATCTATTACGCATAGTCATACACTTGCACCATCTGCTCCAATCACTACTAACTACCACATTCAGCTATGGAAGGCACGGATCAGGCTACCAAACGCCCTCGACCACTCTCCTTCGACGGAATCTCAAACATCGACCCGACCAACTCTCAGCTTTCCTCTTCCGACACCAAGCTCCTACCTGAACAACTCCAACTCCAACCAGCGGCTGCGCAGCACATCTTATGGCAGCCAAAGCTCCCCTCATTCTGATGGTTACACCGGTTGCTGAACACCAGAATTTGTTGAATAAAAGGTAATCCATACCACTTTGTTTTTCTTTCATAACCCTTTCTTTGACAACAATCTATAGACAGGGCAACATGGTCTCCGTTGGCACTCAGCGGTCGGAAGAAGACGTTGCTGGAACGGGTGGCTGGATCGGCCTGAGCACGCAATGCCTCTTGCACCTCGTCAAATCAGAATATCTAATTGATTCGGAGTTGAAAATCGAATAAAGGTATAACGGGCTTTATTCCTGATTTCTTTTGACTTGCTTCCGATAGTTATGTCTTGAAACCTTCACTCTTGCTCTGTCGCTTTCTCCCAGCGTTCATGACACGGAGTGTTCGGTTTCCCGTTGACAGCGATTCGGTTATGTATTGCAAATGATGGTCCACAGAGCATATGTACGGGGTATATCAGATCTCGTTCCACTCTACGGCCCGCGGCGGACACTAAACCACAACGAGGTAAATCCCATGCTGGTGGCCCCACAATCTTTTATGGTCGAGTCCGTACATATTTGTAACACTCCCGAATTCGCATTGCATATCTATGTCTATTGGATTTTGTTCCGCTTCGAGAAGTTGAGAAAGGTCTCGAATGCTCACTCTTGTGTTGTATTTCTATCCCTTTCGTATCGTTGTTCAATAGGTTGTGTTGCTGTTTCGTTATTTTTATCCATGGAGCTGGCGTTTCTTTTCCTTGCATACATAGGTTTTGTCCAATCATGGTGAATTGGAACTTCTGTTTCTGCCAGGTACTTTTGTCTGCATAAATGTAATCCCTGATTGCGCTTTCCGGTCCTACTCTGCACTATTACTCGATCCAATCGACAAACCTGGAAAGACACGTGGTTGTCAACCGCTGCACAGGTACATGGTAGCCCGTGCATTGGTTACTGGATACCAGGAATAGACTGTAGGCTGCTGCGTCACCGCGCTCATATGCGCGTTCCGTGCTACTCCATGGATTCCGTATAGGTATTCGGAACACAGATCATAGTGCATTATAGTAGTAATCGAGAGGCATATAGGATTGGTATCTGGCGTTATTACATCTTATATACCATAGTCGGTGGTATTGTCTAACGCGAGTCTGGGAATGTTGCGAGATGGCCAGGTCATTTACAGGTGAATCTTTTACAACCGAAACAATCGGGATAAACCTGTACGTGTGTTGCGTGTCGATGGAAATGTTATCAATTCCAAAGAATATACTTAGTTCATGTAACCATACTCAATAACAGAATGAATACTAACAATATCAATGGCATTCAACTCAGCCCAGTCGGCCGAGGTACGCTATATACACTAAGAATAAACAAAAGCAAACAATAATCACCAATCTATACGCCAGAAGAGCCAACCCATTGCCAATCTATTTATTGTGTATTAAGAAATTCCGGAACGAGTCCCAATGGTCGGAGTCCGCGTAGCTATCACACATTAGTACAAACACGACACCTGAAAACCAAGACAGAGAGACATACATATAAACCATACTGCTCCTCAGACTCGAAACAAGCGTCTCCGGATACCAGCGGAAAATGTACATGACAGAGGCCCAGCTGAGACTTGCAAAGACCGGCCATGCATTGTCTTTGATCTGGGAACGAGCTTCAGGGGTGATAAGGTGTGAGAGCGGGTGCATGTTAGGTTCGACGGAGAGTTTGGCGAGGGAAAGGGCCACGCGGGCGAAGACATAGATGACGATCTAACCCGTTAATTTCCGAAGTTTGATTTATTCCAGTTGGTGGGACGTACCTGCTGGGTGACACTGGTCTGGTTCCGGCCAAAAACAGCGTATCCTCCCAGCAATCCTGCGAAGAAGCTATCATAGCGGTTCTCCTTCCCGGCACTGGATGTATTTAGGTTTCGCAGTACGAGCATGGAGCTCTTGTATATGAGTGCGAAGGTCGCCAGGTTGCGGGCGTGCGTTTTCGTGGCTTTCAGGACGAGCTTGGCCTTTTCGCGGAGGCTGTGGATGGATCAGTATAGGGGTTATCGAGTCGACGGGACTGTCTTACGTTCCGGAGCGGAAAAGGAATATCATCCTGCAAGAAAATTCATTTGTCAGCGTTATCCAAAAAAATGATGTCCGGCAGAGATTGACATACACCAAAGCGTGCGGAAACCGCACTTTCGACCCGTATACGACACCATTCCGAACACCCTTGAGCAGGGACAGCAGAGGCGCAAGATCAGGATCCAGAACAATAGCATCCAGACGAGACTAGACACAAATCAGCCACCACATCCCAAGTATACCCTCAACCAGCGATAAAGAATCCTTACCATAAGCGCCTCCATAATCTCGGGACCTCGGCTCATTATGAAAACGAAAGGCTGGCCGTTGCCGCTTGATTTATCTGTACCGGGACAAATCGCAAGAACATGGGATAGTAGTAAATTTAGCGATCGTGACTTTCAACTCTTCAGCCGTCAATCTGCGTCCCCTCTTGTTAGCGATAAGATGAAGGAGAGAACAGAGCGGCCACTTTTGGTCGGCGTCGCGGAAAAGTTGCCTCGGCATGTGAAGCATGCCGAGCGCGACGTCATGATCACGTGACATGTGCTCTGGTGAGCATTCTTCGGGGATTACTTGTCATCTTTTACAGGGGACGATTGAGGGTAGGGAACAAGGCAGGAAGAAACAGAAAATGAACTCTGAGGGACGTTGTATTGCTCTAACAACTCTCAATGCCAAGAACTTCAGCTGCCGATCTGCAGATGATGGATCAACTCCCGTCAACTGTCATGATGTCGCGTTGTACCAACACACCATGTCCTCTCATCATTCCTGCTTAACAAGACGCATTACGAGAATAAATTGCCCGGTGCTCGATGAACAGAAGACCAAAAGCGATATATAACAGTAGCTCTCTTCCGCCGCGAACCATATCCTCAAATATGTCAGGTCTGCGGAGTCTCACATGGCACTCTGCGACGCATGGCGCATAGCCTGAGTACATACGGGACTTCAACGCCGCCTCGAACAGAACCACCAAAGCCAATGGGGCAACTGCGGTCATTCAATGATCAATTTCCGGAAGTATGTAGCTAGCTTTCATATCGCTGTGCTTGAGGGGAGGAGAAGGCTCAATCATAAATGCGAATCGCAAACCAAAAAACAAACAAATTTGCTCAATGCCAGTCGGTCCATATACTAATCAACCCAGAACCTCCGCACCTATGTCGAATCGCACCCCGTCTCCTCCCTCCCAGACATCCAAAACCACTTCACCACCCACAACACCAAATACAGCAAATCGAACTTCTCCCGCCGTCTGCAGGAAATGGGCTACCAGCGCAGTACCATCGGTCGCGGCCATACATCTACGGAGAATGAAACCTGCGTGATATATCGCCCGAGGACAGGGAACGGTTGTTGCGGGATCCGGCTGCGAAGGAGGCGATGACGGCGAGGTGGGGGAACGGTGTATCTTGGCTTAAGAGTTCTGCGCCGATTCGGAGGAGGGTTACGCAGGGGCAGAGATTGAAACGAACCCGAGAATTTCGGAGGATGGTGTTGAGGGGGAGGGCGTGGTGCTGGTGGAACAGGAGTGGTGGTTGTGGTTGAGTCGTCGGATGAGAATGATGTTTCACTTGGTAATGGTGTTGATAATGGGGTGCGCCAGCTGCACAAACCTCATTTACACAGCCCTCGTCTACACATCCCCTCTCTGCACAACCTCCATCTGGAGGGACTACGGTTCACCTCCAGCTACCTAGCCTCCAATCGTTACTTGCACCTATGTTAGGCTCTGTCAGTCAACAGGCAACAACATAGTTGTTCTATCTGCCAATAAACAATCCATAGTAGTCTGTAATGTATATAGGTTCGAAATCAGAGTATGGGTGTAATAAATGCAGACTTTTATCTGTACAAAAACAGACAGCTTATTCAAAAAAACTTGTTCAGCACAAGTCAAAAATCAACAATCCAACCGGAAACGCCACGTGCGAAACAGAAGAAATGCATGATTAACCACAGATATATGTCCTTATTCTGTCCGTGTCCTCTTGCGACTCTCATCCTCCGAAACCTCGTCGTCAACATCCATCATATCCTCATCCTCATCCGACTCAACACCAGCACGGCGCTTCAATCCCTTCATCTTCCTCGTTTGCAAGCCACCCAGATCCTGCTTGGCCAAGTGCACACGACCAACCTTATCACCGATAGCATCCATACCAATGTTCTTCTTCAACTTAACCTCCTCATTCGGTCTCTTGCCCTGCTTCATAGCTTCCTTCATGACGTCTCTTGGTGCCTCCTGCAAACGACCAATCTTAAAGTCCAGCTTAGGACCTATCTCATCCAGCTCAACACGAGGAAGCTTGTGACCACTCCGCTTAGTCCGCAACTTATACCACCGCAGGTGGATAACAGGCGCAAGACCCTGCGCCGGCTCCTCAGCAGCAACCATAAGCGCATACTGCAGCCCCTCAACATCAATCTTATCGCTCTCCTCGCCCTTGAACATATCAGTAAACATGCTCTTGAGCATAACATGCGCCGTCGAAGTCTCATCATCCCACGGACTCCCCGCAAAAATCAGCATCGGCCGTAACCCAACCCCAATCTGCATCACGAGATTATTCATCGCAGGAATCGCATCCTCACCACTCTCGCCAGGGAGCAGCATCATCTCGCACATGTCAAGCGTCTTGGAGTCGAACACGCGCATCAAGGTGATGCAGTTGGGCCGCTTCTTGCTGCTGCTTCCGAACACGACCACTCCGGCCTCGTTCTTGTTGGCCAGGAACTCGAGGCTCTCGGTGGATTCGAAGGGGCGGATATTCTCATTCTTCTTGTGGAAAAGGACGGAGTTCGGTTTTGTGAGGGAGTGGAAGGTCTTGAGGATTGTGTGCACAGCGGTTGGGCATTTTGAGCCGTGGAGGAGGAGGGTGCGTTTGGGGCCTTCGACGAGTTGGGGCTCTTTGGCTTTGAGGAGGCGCGCTGTGCGCGGGTTTTTGGGTTTGCTGGTTTAATTAGTATATTTCATTGTGAACTGGGATATTTGCGATTGACATACACTTCTCTCAACATCGATGCCATTTTGTCTGAAAGATGTTGGTTTTTGTCGTCGCGGACGTTGACTTCAGGACAAAAAAAAAAAGGCGGAGCGAAAAGTTTTGGAGGTCGGTCTTGGCGCTCTTATCGATAAGCTTAAGTCCAGCCTCCAGTCTCAAAACTGATCATTCTGAACAATCATTTCTTTTTGATACTACACAATCTTGCAGTCCACATTCGGAACTTTCATACGTTATTTTTGGTTTGTAAAACTTGCCCTGCCCACGTCGCACGTGACCATGCCATTATCAATATAGAAGACCTAACTAAGAGCGAATATATCGCTGTGTACGAAGTACGGTGGTTGACAATTGCTCATTACTGGAAACACATAGTGTTCGATATCTGATTTGTACCTCAATCCCCAGGCTCTCCATTTAGGAAGGGCTGGTTGAGTACCTCAGTGGTCGGCATTCGCCTTTGAGGGTCTTTCTGCAGCATCAACAAAAGGAACGATGCAAGACACTGGATATTCTTAGCGTCAAATCAGATGGTAGCCTGTCCATCAGGTGAAGCTACCGTTTTATGAAGCCCACATGTGCCAGGCAGTCTTCATCAAGTACCTGATCAATAAGGTAAATGTGCTCTTGATCAATCTGAGGCCAAAGGACCATACAGGAAACAATGGCTCACTTGTCGCCAACCAAACATCTTTACTAAATATTAGATACGTGAAACGGGTTTCAGAATAAAGGGGTCAGCACACCAAACAACCCAAGGTCCAGATATCAATACCAGCATCCCAAATATTTCGGTATATTAGCTCAGGTGCACGGAAGGTTGTCGGTGTTACGGGCCACTGGTTGCATTGACTACTCCTCGCAACTGGTATAATACGTTAGATCTTTTCACCAACATGCCGGCGGGTGCATCATACCTCCACCTAGATCGCCAGTCTTGACTACGAGCGTGGAGAAGTCTCCATCATCCAGTTGCCCCCGACGTCTCTGTAAAGCCATCAAATATTCTGGGACGCTATCATCTACCTTCATTCCTCTAGCCACCTGACTGGACTGAGCTTAGGGGGTCGCAAAAAAAAAAAACTCGCTGTGCGCAGTGCCGGCGATCGAGAACATGATGCTTGCAGGTTGTAAATCTGCTTCTAGTATCTTCAATGCAACATGTCGCCGGAGCCTTGAATGTAATAAATAGTACTCTCGGGAGAAAGGCAATCTACTGAAAGGGAGACACAGTTGAGCATTTGCAAACCATACTGTTGAGAAATGACCAAATGCCAACTTCCCAATAACCTCATACCTGAGATTGAATACGTCCTGGAGATGTACTGGATGGTAGCCTTCCCGGCGATACTCTTCAACAGGCTCGACAACGTCATATATTCTCTCCAAGCGCTGCATTCTAGATCCCCACGGGAGCTGTTCAGGTGAACAAAATATGTAGATGGTCCGGCTCATGTCCAAGGTGAAGAAAACAGTAGCAAATTATCAGTAATAACAGTAGCGTTGACGCACATTGAGTACCTTACCCCCACTCCGAGTGCTTACAGATAGTTAGGTCTCAGCGATGGCGCTGCTACGGCGTTGTACTCAACAAGTGGTGCATATACAGCAATTGAACTGAGATTCATAAACCTAATAAACAAACGTTACAGGAGTGTCCAGCAAATTTATTCCAAGCGCAATCTCTCAAACTCCTTAATCTGCTCCTCCAACCGTGCAGACTCACTCTCCGCATCCTTCAGCTTCTTCTCCTCGGCCTCCCGCACCTCAGGCTTCGCCTTCTCCTTCCACCCAGCACCGGTGACAAGGGTTTGCTGGCGGCGCACGGCGTCACGCGACTTCTCCAGGCTAGCCTTGGCCTTCTCCTCCTGCTCGAGAGCAACTTCCTTAGAGACGCGGAGGTAGACGGCAGCCTCAGCACCGACGGCAGAGACAACACAGCCGCTGGGACGGGTGGTGTCCTCGGGACCGCGGACGCTCAGTTCACCCAGATTCTTACCACCAAGCGACTTGACGATGGCAAGCTCGTCGGAGATGGTATTGTAGCTGGTGGCGTCGTAGGTCTGGACGATAATGTCGCCCTTCGTCTTGACTTCGTACTGCGCGAGGATGGAGCGGATGGCCTTGGAGGTGTTGAGGATGAGCTCGTAGGCGGCGGCGGCGGCCGGGTCGTCGAACTCGGGTCTGTATTCGGGGAAGCGGGCCTTCATGATTGAGATAGTGTTGTCACCGGGGCGGCGGGGGAGACGTTGCCAGAGGTTCTCGGTAACGAAAGGCATGATAGGGTGAATCATGGTCAAAGCACCCTCGAGAGCGGTGTAGAGGGTCTCCTTGGCCGACTGCTGCACCTCAGCGGGAAGTTCAGGAGCCAGGAGGGACTTGGAGTTCTCGATGAAGACGTCGCACAGCTGGCTGTACCAGTACTGGTAGACGGTGGTGGCGGCGACGTTGAACTCACGCTGCTCGAGAGCCTGGTCAACCTCCTTGGCGGCGGTGTTGAACTTGTGCAAGATCCAGCGCTCTGCGAGAGATTCCCTGCCAGTCTTTGCGACAGTGGCCTGAGGTCTGAAGTCCTCGCCCAACTTGCCAAGCACGTACTTGGTGGCCTGGTAGATCTTGTTGCAGAAACGACGGTATCCGTGGATGACCTGAATGTCGAACGCAATGTCACCTCCACCAGTGGTGTAGGCAACGAGAGCAAAGCGCAGAGCATCAGCACCGCACTCAGGGATACCCTTGGGGAAAGCCTTCTTCTGGTACTTGGTGGCAGTGGCAACTTCCTTCTCGGCAAGGTTACCAGCAAGCAGCTTGGCGTGGAGCTTCTCGAGCTGGATACCCTCCATAACATCAAGAGGGTCAACGACGTTACCAAGAGACTTGGACATCTTACGACCCTCGGAATCTCTGATCAGAGAGTGGCAGTACACCTCCTTGAAGGGAACCTTGCCAGTCATCTTAATACCAAGCATGATCATTCTGGCAACCCAGAAGAAGAGGATATCCCAACCAGTCTCCAGAACGGAGGTAGGGTACAGGGTCTCCAAGTCGTGGGTCTGCTTGGGCCAACCAAGAGTAGAGAAAGGCCACAAGCCAGACGAGAACCAGGTGTCAAGAACGTCAGGATCGCGGACCAAGGTGAACTTCTTTCCGGGGAACTTGGCAGTGGCCTTCTGCTTAGCCTCCTCCTCAGATCGGCCAGTAACCCAGTAGTCACCATCGCTGTCATCAACATCCTGGCCCTCGATCTGGACAAGGTAAGCCGGAGCCTGGTGACCCCACCAGAGTTGCCGCGACAGACACCAGTCGTTGATGTTTCTCATCCAGCGGAAGTAGCTCTTCTCAGCAGTCTCGGGACGGATGACAATGTCGCCATCCTCGACGGCCTTGATGGCGGGCTCTGCAAGGCTCTGCATCTTCATCCACCACTGGGGCTTCAGGATAGGCTCGATGACATCGTTCGACTTGGCACAGCGGGGAATCTTCATGGGGTTGTGCTCCCACTTGACATACAAGCCCTGCTCCTTCAGGAGGTCGATGACCTTGTAACGGGCGTCGAAGCGCTTCATACCGGCGAAGATGCCAGCCTTCTTGTTGTAGGTACCGTCGTCGTTCATGACGGAGATGAACTCAAGGTTGTGGGCCTTTCCACGGTTGAAATCGTTGAAGTCGTGGGCGGGGGTAATCTTCACGGCACCAGTACCGAACTCGGGGTCAACTTCCTCGTCGGCAACAATGGGGAGGAGACGGTCGACGAAGGGGTGACGAGCGTGCTTGCCAATCAAGTGCTGGTAGCGCTTGTCGGTGGGGTGGACAGCAATACCAGTGTCACCGATCATGGTCTCAGGACGCGTGGTAGCGATCTCAATCCTCTCCTTGGTGCCGTCAATCTCGTAGCAGAAGTGAGTCAAGACACCGAACTCGACCTTTCTCTCGTAGCCGGGGACATCAAGCAGTGTACGGCCCTCGACCTCCTTGTTCTCGACTTCCAGGTTGGACAGAGAGGTGTTCAAAGCAACACACCAGTTGACCAGACGGTTGGCACGGTAGATAATACCCTCTTCGTGAAGGCGAACGAAGGTCTCGGTGACAGCTGCGGACAGGTTCTCGTCCATGGTGAAAGCCTCACGGCTCCAGTCGAAGGAACCACCAACTCTCCGCAGAGCGTTCTTGATGTTCGCATGGTATTCATGCTTCCATTCCCAGACGCGCTTGGTGAATTCTTCACGGCCCAGGTCGTGACGAGTCTTCTGTTCCTTCTTCCACAACATCTTCTCAACAACACTCTGGGTCGAGATACCGGCGTGATCCATACCCGGCAGCCATAGGGTCGTCTTACCCTTCATCCGCTGCCAACGGATCATAGTATCTTGCAAGGCGTTTGTGAGTGCATGGCCCATGTGCAGGGAACCGGTAACGTTGGGAGGAGGAATAGGAATGACGAAGTTACCCGCCGGCAGGACTCCGCCGTCGGGGCCGAACTCGGGCTTGAAGAGATCACGGTTCTCCCACCACTCATACCGGCCGGACTCGATAGCACGGGGGTCGTAGGCATCGGTAGTCTTGTCCTTCTCGGGCTTCGGGGCCTTCTTCTCGGCCTTGGGGGCAGCGGGTTTGGCGGAGGCAGCCTTGGCCTGCTTTTCTGCGAACTTCTTCGCCTTTTCGGCCTTCTTGCGCTCACGTTCCACTATATGAAATCACTGTTGTCAATGGGTGTCCATCATAGCCAATGTTTCAAAATGTCCGAATACGTACGCTCCTTCTCGCTCTTCACCTTCGGGGCCGCGGCGGCCTCCTGTGCGGCCTGGGGGTCCTTTGTCACATCGCTGAGGTTCTGGTTTCTGGTCTGCTCTTCGGCTTGAGGTGCGGGGTCCTTCATGGGAGCCGCTGGCTCACCAACTGCAAGCAACACAAGACTATTAGCAATCTGCAATGCTCGATAGCAGACAGACATGAGTCACCCGCTAAACCGGGTCCGATAAGTACTTACCTGGATTTGGGGCAGACATTCTGGAATATGAACGATATAATAACGTTGGAGGAGTGAATCTCCTAGGCGCCGCTCGCGCCACTAACTGCCGGATAAGTATCTTGGACACCGGAGACACCAAACGCGCGTGAAAGCACTCGGAGGGGTGGAGGGGTTCTGGGTTGTGCGGGCGCTTTTTTTTGCAGCGGAAGTCTGGGACGAATCGGAGCGGGCCCTGGTGGGGTTCAAGAAGTGCCCATGGAGCGATGTGACTATGTAACAATCCTGGAATTGACTGCAATTGAGCGTCATTTTCTTTGGCTTCTTCTTTGTGACTTTTAAGACACCAGGACTAGAGAAGAGGAATAACTCGGGTCACGTGATATTGACGCATCGAGTATCGCTACAGTATGAATGAAGATAACTCGAACAATTGCATTAGACGGTCAAACCATTTCTGTCGGATAAAGCAATCTAACACCTCATTCCCGCAGAAAAGTAAAGATGAGCAAAGAAATAGAGAAGATTCCAAGTCACCAAGCCAGAGATTACGAAAATGAGAATATCAAAACCAAAGAGAGATGTAATTGCCATATTTGCATGTAGGTGGTTACATAGAGCAGAACAAGGAAAAAAAATGTTCATCCCACTCTGAAAACATCGTCAGATAGTTAGATAGATTTCACTCGCTGAATACGCCAAAGAGGATTGAGGTGAGATATGGGCCAAATACCCAACAGATTAGGTGTATATCATCTGTCATCAGCGTCGTCTCCGCTCAGAAATTCCTTGCCTCACCACTTTCACTGCAGTTCAGTTCACGTCCAGCACGACGCTGGACTGTACGCCACCCCCTCCTGTTGTCTCAATATCCTCCTCCTTCTATCCACCTCTATCTATCCATTTCAAGAGAACCAACCCGAAAAGCATTGAGCAAACTGGCCATAATCAGAATGTCGTTATCTGCCATGACTACAGCGGCCGCTGAGACAGGAACCGGAGCGATTGCATGGTTGAAATAGTTAGAAAATTCGAGTCGTAATGTCCAGCTCCATTTCTTTAGGATGTTGTGTTGTTCTGCCCAGACTGCTCTGCTGCGCGAACAGGCGCAAAGTACGGGTGGGCCATGGCCTCCTGGGCAGTAAGTCGTTCCTACAAGATTGTTAGCAAGAGAACTGTAAAACGAGAGAGGAAAAAGACATACAGCATGGTCGTATCGTAAAAGTTTGTCCAGGAAATCAATTGCTTCGTCGCTGACGAATCGTTGATTCTCAGCATTGACGAATGAGCGCCACGGCTTCCGAGGAAACCGTGTAAGAATCTCGTCGTACTGCGGATCCAATTCAATGTCATACTTGTCCAAGTATTCAAAGAGCTCTTCGGTTCCCAGAACCTTGGCGATCTTAACCAATTGGTCGGAGTTGCTGTTCCCGTGGAAGAATGGCTCCTTGCGGAAGATCATGGACGCAAACATGGCGCCCAGTGACCACATATCGAGCGAATAATCGTATTCCTGGAAGTCGACAAGCAGTTCCGGGCCCTTGAAGTATCGCGACGCAACCCGAACGTTGTACTCTGTACCCTTATGGTAGAATTCGGCAAGACCCCAATCGATCAGACGAAGCTTGAAGAACGTCAGCGCATGCAATCACAAGACACCTGGAGCCCAAACTTACCTTTTTTTTGTCGTGGTCAATCATAACATTGTGTGGCTTAACATCACGGTGCATGATTCCCTTACTGTGACAGAAGTCCAGCGCCTTCAAGAGTTCGTAAACATAGAAGCGGACGTCGTAGTCGGTGAACCGGGGGTACAGCGTGCGGAAGTCCGTGTTGTTCACATATTCAAAAACCAAACTCGGCGTTTTGCTCTGGCTATCGCGAACGACATCAAGCAGGGCTACCACGTTGGGACCACCCGCCAGGTTCTGAAGAATCTTGATCTCACGCTTAATCTTCTTCTTCTTGACCGGCTTGAGGACCTTGATGACACACTTCTGATAGTTGACGACATTGATGCCCTCGAACACTTCGGAATATTTCCCCCGGCCTATCGATCGACGCCATTAGCATCCGTTCGCATTAGAAGACAAATGGATTCCGCATTCCAGCCATTCTCCAGTATAAAGCAAGTCGCCAAATATGAAAAACTTACCAATCTTGCGGACCACTTCGTAGTTTTCCAACACACCCCACGAAATGTTCACACTGTCATAATCCCAGTAGGACCGGGGCATACGCTCATTGACGTCTGCATAAACGCGCGCCATTGTGAATGGCGGCTGCTCACAAGCAGATTTCCGAAACGGCGTACAATCGATTGATATAGAGTAGATGAAGCTGTGGCGGGGTACAAAGCGCACGTAACAAAAAGAGAGGGCGGCGACAGGAGATGAGGAAAAATTGAGGTCAGAGGACAGATAACAGCAGCTGCAAGACCAAGAGCAAATGAGCCTTGCCTTGTCCAAACCGCGCAGCCGTTGCTATCGTCCCAAAGCGAGCAAAAGGGAAGCAGAAGATGGGGAAACACAGACAAACACAGTTGGCAATTCTGGTGATGACCGAGACTTTGCAGGCATTCGTTCGTTCCGCTCAGGCAGTCACGGGACCGGTTGTTGTGGGGAGTTTCCGGCGTCTCGGAGATGCGTTGATCCGGCGCGATTTTTCGATTGCCTTTCTGGGATAGCTGTGAGCTACATCAAAGACAGATCGAGAGGCTCACAGCCATTTAATACAGCCAAGATGTTCTACGATCTCAACGTCCCCTACAGCTCGGATGATCCCGAGATCTCGCACACTTTGAATTTTCTCGCAGAGAGTACGTCACTTGCCCGTTCATACTGCCGATTCTTCGGTATTCAAGACCACATGAGAAGCTGACCTGACTGCTCTTAGTCGGTTACACAACCGTCGCGCTTTCTCAGACGATCAGTGGAAAACTCCCTCCGAACCTAGCCCCCCCATCCGCGCCCGCAAATGCTCCGAAATCGCTAAACTTACTCACTCGTCTCAACCTCATCCTCACCGATCCCTCACAAAACCAGCGTCTTACCAGCCTGTCACAAGCATATGACCTGGTCGCGCTACGTCCCACAAACGAGAAGGCGCTACTAAACGCTTGTACCAATTTGGAATGCGACCTGATCTCCCTCGACTTTTCCGAACGGATCCCATTTCATTTCAAATTCAAGATGTTGTCTGCTGCCATTGAGCGCGGTATTCGGTTTGAGATTTGCTACGGATCCGGCATCACGGGAAGTGGACTTGATGCGCGACGGAATCTCATTGGGAATGCTATGTCACTTATTCGGGCTACACGCGGGAGGGGAATCATTATATCAAGTGAGGCTAGGAGGGCATTGGGAGTGCGCGCACCTTGGGATGTGATCAATCTGGCATGCGTCTGGGGCCTGTCACAGGAACGCGGCAAAGAAGCAATTTGCGAAGAGACAAGGAAGGTGACCGCTCTGGCGAAGCTCAAGCGAACCAGCTGGCGTGGGGCCATTGACGTCGTCTACGGCGGAGAGAAGCCAAAGGTCGAAGAAGGACAATCGAAGAAGAAGGGAGCAGCGAAAAAAGGTGCATCTCAAACAGAGGCCAATGTGGACAGTCTGAAGAGGAAAGCAGAGCCAGCAGCTGAAGAGGCTGAGAAGTCGTTATCGAAGCGGGAGCAGAAGCGCAGAGCAAAGAAAGTGCGATTAGATGGCGCAGGAGATGGTGCTGTGGACGACAAGACTGCCAGCTAGCTGATGACAGGCCATGGAGTTACGTCGTTAAATCAACCAAAAGAGCCACAAGTGATGCTCATCGCGCGTGAGTGTGCCTGAACTAAGTGCAGTACATAGCTACTCGGGTCACGCTCACTGCCATGTTTATGCTCCTGCGTCTACTCAAGAGGACACCAATCTGCAATTGCCCCGGTCCAAATGTCCTTCTGGCCATGACTGTCGAATGACAGTGTGCAGCGGACGAACCTGTTGATGCTGTTCGGAATTTAGCAGGGGTATCTAACTGTCGTCCGCGCCCGGATTACTCGACCAAGCTCTGGTTGATGAGGGTCATTGATTGACGTCCGTCGGGGCAAAATAAATCGTCCTATGGCATACATTCAGGAGGCGATGACCATAACGTAGAAGGTCTAATGTGTACAAGTCACACAAGTTTATGAATCAAATAAGATACTCTTGAATAAATGATCAAGTTTACATTCTTCAATATGTCGTTAATCAATGGGAGTGTTGGTATGCACTAAACACCAACCAGAACATACCCATCTGCATCAAAACTGGTCATCTGACCCAATCTTCCTTGATGTACAGAGTAAAAATATGCTCACTATCCTTGTTGAAAATCATATCTCTAACTTAATTCATTCCCACGTGTGGTCATTGGCCATGTGATGTGGTCAAGCGAAGAATATGTATCTATCCGCAGAGTTGCACAATATGCACAATAGTTGTCCTCATCACATCGGCGCTCTTGATCTATTGGATCCAAACCTCCAAGTTTCATTCATTCGACCGCTATTTTTTTTTTATTCTTCGCGGTAATGTCATTAGATAGATAGTCTAGCACAGCTAGAGCCCTAGTCCGATCCAGTCGCATGTCACTGACGGCTACAGCTACGCAGTAGTAAGACGAATTCAATCAAGTTGATATTAATGAACAAATAAAAAGGATTGCTCCTATCCATTCATGACAGCGACTGATTCAGGCATATAAGCGCCCAGGACGTGGAGTAATAACCTCATCAGACGTGAAGGTGCAATGGCCATAGCCTTCTCCATCCCCATTAGAGCCTTGCTCGAGCTGATCCAATAGATAAACATGGCTTCCCTCCTGTTGCTCTTGGTTTGTACCTGAGTTCTCTGCACTGCGACCTCCTGCCTTCAGACTTGATTCGGATTGGGATGCGCTACGGTTTTCTTGTTGCTCTGGGTTTAAAACCGTGTCCTGCACTGAATTCTCCCCCGTGGAATCGTGGGAATCACGGCTTCTGGTTTGTAGATTGGATTCAGAGCAGATGCAATTTGCAAGATGCAGCCTTGTGATATCGATGGACCTTCCTGAATTGACAAAGATCGATCAAAAGAATGCATTCTGTCCTGTGGTGGTTAGTATCCTATAGCAAATCGACTCGCTCCAGGCGACCATGGAAATAATCCACGAATGATGTATTCCTTCTGAAATCCCCGTACTTAATTCTACTATCCTTTTAAGGTTCGTAAACGAGGGATGCCGTTTAACTGTACGAAGATCTACAAGGATCGACATGTCAGAATAAAAGCGTTTGGCTCATAGCGTACTGTAGCTAGGTGCAGGATGTTGCTTCCCGAGAAAGGGAAGAGGCTGTATGGAGTATCAGCCGTGGACTATGAGAGATTTCAATGTCTTACCTGCAGGGCAACTTCCTAGCATCCCCATCTTGACAAGGTCAGTAGAAGCCGATGAAAAAGGGGCATGGGGAGGAACGAAAAGACGACAAGGAAGATGAACAGACGGTGGCAGACGGACCGAAGCCCGTTGTCTATTTTGAGCACTCTTACTTGTGGAGAACGCACGTATACAAACGAAAGTAGCTGAAAATAGCAATCATCCTTTTATCCATTTATTATTTTACCCATATTATGCATTTGGAACTTTTGAGTCCTTGGAAACCAAATTTTATGACTTCTAATCACAACAAAAAGCCTCCACCTTCAGTGACCTCACGAAGTGAGATAACGGGGTATTAGACCTTCTCATAGCCGTAGCATAGCATTCACCATATTCGTAAGAAGCGAGAAAAGAGCACCTAGGACAACGCCGATACTGAACTGAATCGGGGTATGGATGTAAAACAAAGAAAAATAGACTCAGACAAGTAAACCCATACAAGGTAAGAAGAGGAGAGACGGTAGATAAGTAAGTAGAAGAGAAGGAAAACGGAGAGAAAAAAAAGAGACAAAAAGAGGACCAGAAAGCAAAAGACGAAAAACGCAAGAGGAAGGAAGCGGGGACGAGAAAGAAACGATGAGAGAAAAAGAAAAGATAAACACCCAGAAGATTAACCCAAAATATTGACAAGAATATCCAAGATCTCATCGCCGAGAAAATTCGTCTCGTGGTCCAAGCACTGCACCCTTATTCAGCCTCAATAAGCACCTTCAAATTGCTATCCATCCAATCAACAGTAGCCGCAGACAGAAGCGCAATGGTCCATTCGCCATCCGAGTGGACAGAGGTGATGCCATCAGGAACAAACACCTTGACCTTCCATCCGATGGACGAGTGCATGGCCCCATCGTGCTTGGGCTCAGAGAGATGAGCGGGCAACTGGTCGCCGAAGCGACGGGCCACGACATGCTTCAAAGAACCCAGGTCGGGGCACTGGTCTGCGGAGAGGTCGAAGCGGGGAAGGACACGCTTGCCGTTTTGAAGAACATTGACGTTCAACGTAGGAGTGTGGGACGCCGAGTTGGAGGAGTTGGTAGCGTTGGTGGCATTGGTATGTTGCTGATAGTAGGAAGATTGAGAAGCAGGCTGCTGGTCGTAAACAGGCGCATGAACACCATGTTTGGCAGCGAGGTTGTCACGGATGATACGCGAAATGTCACGAGTGATACCGCTGGCACTGTTGAAGAATTAGTCTGTACTCTCCAAGACAAAGGGGAAAAGAAAAACAAAAACATACAATTCGTTCTTGGCAGGAGTGTAGCGGTTCCCGCCAACACGCCAACGGAGAGCAGCCATGGCGTCGGCTTCCAAAATACGATGGATGTTCTCATCCTCACAAGGCTTGGGGCAGTCGAAGTCACCCTGGTGGACAACCTGATAGTGGCTATCGACCGCAGCAACCAATCCGCGCCAGTCGGGCTGCTGAAGACCAGACAGACCCCACAAACTGTCAAGCTCATAGTCCTGGTTGTACATGTCATAAGATCTGGCGACCGCCTCCCAGTCCGTTGGGTATCCATCAAGGAGAAGGTTGGTCAAACCCAGCTGCGTATTATCAGACTGTCCCATCTGAGGCTGAGGGGTCGGCATGGGAGGAGCCGGTGAAAACTCTTCGGGGATAGTGTGATGCTGGGCATGCATCTGAAATTGCTCGTCGTACCTCGGGGGACTGGCACTGTTGGCATTGGGGAGGCTCTCGTCCGTCTTTCTTCTTCTGCGTTCGTCGGGACCGCCACCCTTTCTCGTTTCGACAGCATACTTGCGCTGACGCTCGTTCGTCACCATGCGTCGCAGCAGGGGGATAATCAACGCAATAATCTTTTGCTGGTCACGAGGCCACACGTGAGCCCGGTGGGTAATTCCTTCATTGATAGAATGCTCTCCAAAGAACCGCTCGCCGTGGCCCTCGGCCTCCAGAAAGTGGCGAACACAGTTCCAGAGGCGCAGCTTGACCATCTCAGAGTCACCTTTGCCACGCTGACCCACGCACTCCCGTCTCTCAGGATGCTCATCGTCAAGCATATAGTTCTTCGCGGCAGCCTGGAGCTGTAAAAAGTTCTCCGGTGAGAGCTCAAGCGATGTAAACATTTTCGCCATAGGCGGACGAGTATGCTTCTTGTTACTGGATGGTTGACGGAAGAGCGCAGCGGCAGAATGCAGACCAACAGCACGAGCGTCAGACAACGACTGAGCAGGTACAGGACGAATATCTAACCCATCACCCTCGTACTGCTGTGGATGAGGACTATGCTGCTGGTTATGCTGCTGATAATGGCCAGCTCCAAGACCCATTCCAGAACTAGCAGCAGCAAGAGCAGGATCAAGGGTATCTTCGTTACGCTTTCGCTTCTTCGACACGGTTCTCGACAGTCCAGACGGCGGGCCGTGGTCACCAGAGCCCCTCAGCTGCCTATTAGCAGTCAAGCTCGCTCCGAAGCCCGGATCCCCGAAACTATCCTCGTCAATATGAATCTCGGGTCCATAGCCGTCTAGATGGTGCTGGTTTCCAGCAGCCGCAGCAACAGCAGCCGCAGTGGTCCAGTCAGAGACATCCTGTCCAGCGGCCGCAGTAGCAGCCTCGACCAAGCCCGCTAGCTGATTCTCGTTCGGAGCATAGCCAGCAGACAAGTGGGAGTTTGGATCGATGCTGGAGGAATGTGCGGGCTGAGTCGTGGAGATCTCAGCGGAGGTCGAGGGAGGGTGTTGGTGATTGGAACCAGACGTCGAGGTCATGGCAGGAGTTCGGAGCTAGCCACACAATGGCTGTACTAGATCGTAGGAGAAGTCGCAAAGGGAAAATTAGGGTAAGAAAGCTTGAGGTGTACAAAGCAGGTTGGATTGTTGGCAAGAGGAAGAGTGAAGTCCTTTGCTCCAATTGCAGAAGCAACAGGCCTCACATAAAGAGGGGAGCCTGCTTAAGAAACAGGGTTGAACAAAGAGAAAAATCAGATTATCATTGATAGGCGTAAGAGGAGAGCTGCAACGGAAATGGAGTGAATGGCTAGCAGGCCTGCTGCCCTCGTGGATTAGCGGGCGGCGCAACACTCAGCAAGGGAATAATTCTCGACGCCACTTGCCCACGCAGTGGCAGCGGTGCGCGAGAGGATATTGAGAGAAAAGTGAGAGAAGAGGACGTTGAACGCCTCTAATGTTCAGAGGCGCTCGACGCGAGTCGCGATAGATCGACGATACTCGAAAAGCGATATGTAGATAGCCAGTGGTGGGCACGTATGACGCTGTTTGCGTGGTTTGAAGATGAAGCAGACAGTGCAAACTTTGTGTCAGGCCAAGATTTCCCCGGTTGCTACGGTCGGGCGGGTAAGAAAGTCCGATCACATGACACTAATGCCTCATAATTTGGGTGTCTATCAAGGAATGGTCTACACAGGAACAAGGGAGAGAGGGCACTCATACTTCATATACTGCTAACCAATACAAATAAACCCAATTCCAGCTGGGAATCACATAAGACTTTTCTCCGGTCTTAGGAGCCTGCCAAAACCAATAAAATATGAAACAGCTGGGTGACAATATACACACTCGAAGAAACGCCAATTAGTCCACCTAAACAGATCAAAATTCGATAAATCGGCCCAAGATAAATGGCAGAACTCCAAAAAAAAACAAATGACATCAATATAAGGAAAATCGTTTGTGGATATTTGATAGCGGCAAGGCAAGATCTATGCTTGCGTATGGGATATCGGAAAGGAGACGGTTCTCAAAAACCGTCGCCCTCCTTCCACGGCCGTCCAAGTTCCAACGCCCTCATTTTCGGATCCTCACCACGTTTTGTGGCATTCGCCAAAATATCACTGAGCAGCTGCTCAATGCCTGAAATCTTATCTAGCAATTCCAGATCCTTCCCTGGATCAGGAATAGACAAGTGGCTCGTCTCCGACAAAGAGCCACTAATCCGTTCAGCCTCAATGATCCGCGCATCTCCTTCCCAGAGATTGAATTCCTGCTCGAGATCACCCTTCTGGCCTCCAAGGTTCCTGTATTCTTGGTACTCATCGTCACCACCGAAGCAGATACCGTAGCCGTCGCAGAGGCAAACGTGTTCCTTGGGACAGGCCACGTTCTCGCCGGTGAAGACCACGTGCCATAGGTATTCCCAGACTCGTCCTGAGATGTAATCGCTGAGTTCGGTCCGCAGTACCCAATCACGGTAGTAGACGAAGCGCGCTTTCGGGATGGAGAGGATCCGCTCGCGAGACACGGCAAATTGAGCACAGCAGGGTTGAGCCAGGACATCCGGAACAGGGTCGTCGGGGAAGATCTCGCCCCAGGAGCGGGCGAGCATGGTTTCTTCCTGCTTCTCGGAGTTTTCCTCTAATGCGCCGGGGTGCATCCAGTCCGGACACCCGGGGCCCCATCCGCAGCGCAGGTTCATGTACCCCTCTCTCACGATACGAGCGGGGTTAAGACGCCGCAGCATATCAGCTGCATTACCTTCAAACAAATCCTCGTTATGCCATGCGAACTGATGCGAATGCATAAACGCCACAACATCCGTCAAGTTATCATAGTGCTCGATGATGTAACTCAGATACACCATAACTTCATGTCCCTTATTCTTCGGTGGATGAAGAGGTGCAGAAGGATCATCCACGACATATACAGCAGACTCCCACTCCGGAAGCTCTTCCGCAATCCAATCTGTATCTTCCTCGCTGGTCCGCGGCACAACTAGCGTCTTCGTATACTTCGAGCCCGGAGCCTTGGGAATACCGGGCACGTAATGCGGACGAGGCGCAAATGGTTTCTTCGCCGGACCATTCTTGTCCGCTATCGTAGTAGACGCAGAGATATTCCCGGTCTCCTCTGAACCAGCAGAGGGGACTGAGACCAAATCCCCTAACCCGACAACCTGCGGCACTTCATCCCATGACTTCGTAAGACCGCGGATCGAGTACAGGAAGAAAAGGAAGAGGGCAAAGCCGAGAAGAGGGACCGCTCGTCGGAGAGGAAACATCGGATGAGATATGGATTAGATATAGCTCGCACACGACATACAGAGTGTGGGGAGGAAAAATAGTAGGGAAAAGATATCTGTCGGAAGAATATATAATTAGCCCTTAAGATCTCTAGATCGCCCCACGAGACATCTGTGCGTCTTGTTTCCCTGGGCGCCAGTGATGGATAGCGCAGTTTGCGATAGCGATGAGGAGGCGAATGCGGATTGCGCAGCCTTATCCATGGAGACCACCACCATCAAAAGCAAAGAAGCAAAGACCACGGAACCTACATTATCTTATTCAATGGAAATGATAATAATAAGTCGGCATAAAATCGTAAGAATAAATATGATTTCCCTCAATTCACACACCACCGTTGTCGGGAAGTCGCAGTTGCTGCAACCAGCCAAGCTCTCGGAGACGGGTGCGGAGGCAAGAGGAGCAAGAGGGCGCCGGGATTAAAGATGCAAAGAGCAGGTATAAAAGATATACGAAGCAATCAATCAGGCACTGAAAAGAAAGACAGAAAAAACCATCGCACATTCTCCGTGCTTTTGTAAGTCGTCCGTCCGATCCTTCGCCCAGTTATCGCCGCCGTCGTCGTCGTCTCGTCTCTGTTGGTGGTCGCTCAAGTGGAGCCCCGTGTCTAAACCTGTCGTAAGCCTTGTGGGAAAGAAGATCCAGGATGACGAATGCACAGAGGCAATACCGGAGCGATTGTCTCGTTTATATAGTTGTCGGAGGCGCTGCCAGGCTCATGGTGGCTTTTGAGAGACCATCCCCTATATATTCTCGGGAATTGGTCTGTGATTGAAGGTGATGTATTATTTGCTGTTCCTGATCATAGTCCGGTACCACGTAGTATTCCTGCCATGATGACATACAGGGTGTAGCATCTGAAAAGTAGGGTACATCACTCTAAAGTCATACACAGGTATCTTCATTGTTATTCTCTTCGCCGTATAGAAAGATAACCATTACTTTGTCGCCGTGACTGCTAATATGGTCATTGTCCGAGACACGCTGCTATTTATAGACGACGGTCAGGACATGAAGTTCCAATATTTCTGCTGATCTTCTGCAGAGACCAATTTTCGATTCTGTTTGTCTAGCTGTCGACAAGACCCTTTTGGGCCTGAGAGATATGGGTACAGAGTTCACCGGAATTTAAACTGTTGTTGCATGCAGGACGGAGAACGTGCAGGTATAAATTACACATGCATGCCAGGAACACCGCTGTTCTTTCCATGGCGGGAACGGGGAGAGAATTGGAGAGAATTGCTCATTGTACAAACAACCCATGCTTCTGTCAGCATGGGAATCATCTATTATCATGAATATAGAGGCAAGAATTTTCAATAGCAGTATGGGACACGGTAGTAGATGGTAGTATAGTAGTAACACAGAAACTCGGGTATGACTTGGATTCGCTTGAAAGAAAAGAAACAGTTCACAAAACGCCAGCACTTATTTCCCAGTCTGTAAGAGGAAACGCTCCAAAAAGAAGAGAGAGATCGAGAAGGATACTGACAAGATCATGTCTCATCGTCGTCCGCGTCTTCTACCGTCACTGCTCGCCCTTTACCTTTGGACGATGTAGAAGACGTTTCGTCCACATTCGAGGGACCCGCTTCTTCTTGCCCACCCTCATCAGCTGCGGTTGACGGACCTTGGACCTTCTCAGCCGGTTGGTATGAAGCCACGTCGGTCCAATCGTTGACCGGCGATTCGGCACGATGGTTATCTGGTCCCGCAGTCAACCCAGACGACCAGTTGGGCAGGATTTGGGTTGTAGCAGTGTTAGATGCTTCGGTATTCTCGTCCCTCCTGTCTCCACTCTCTACGTTCGACAAAGGAGGCTCAGAAACAACTGGGACACCAAACGTTGAAGAAGAGGGTTCTGGCGAAGCATTCGTGGTCGGTTCTGGTGGTGCATGTGGTGTCGGTTCTGGTGCACCGTGTGGGGTCGCATCGGTATGTCTCTGCTCTCCCTGTTCGCCTGATGGCTGCGCAGCAGAATGAAGAGGAATTAACGACCAGCCCTGAGGTAGGGTAAGGCCATCGGGGAGTCGTGCGTCTCCAGCAGTCATTGGAGTTGCCCGGGGACTCGAAATGAACTGATGACGTGAAGTCACAGTTGTTGAAGGCAAGGGTGACGGCGAGGTAAATGGAGGAGGGTTTTGAGAAAAGGCGGGATTTAAGCCTGGCGTAGTCGCTTGTTGATTTCGTAGCCGCTGCGATTCGGCTTGCAACAATCGTACGACCTGCAATTGATGTGCTGACAGGCGAAGCTGATCGATTTCATGTATGATCTGCTGCTCCATATGTTGCAACTGGCTTTGCATGTCCTGGAACCTAGGTGTGGTGGAGAACGAAGGCTGAGTGGTGGGTGCAGGCGTCGGTGCGGCGACTGGCGTAGGGGCCTGCGCGGCAGCTGGCGTGGGAACTGCACCAGCTGGAGGTCTTCCAAATCCAAAACCAAAGCCGACCTGTCTTGCACCAGCAGGAATATTTGCTGCCGGCTGCATTGCGGCATTGCCCTGGTGTATTTGTTGTTGGAGGTTATGGAAGACATCTCCCCGGCCAGCACCGAACCCGATCCGGAATGGCCCAAATTGGTAAATGCGGCCTCTGGGCAGTCCACCTGCTCCATTGCCTTGGTTTCCCCCGGGAATGTTTTGCTGAGGGGGCCCCTCACCAGCCTGACCGCGGTTGCGAGGCACGACCACCGGACGTCGGCATGTTGGGCAGTTTTGCTGCCGCTCTAGCCAGCTCCGGAGACAAGCAAAATGCAAGATATGTCCGCAGGGAAGCTTCTTTGGACGCAGCCTTTCAGGAACCCGTCGCGCGCCAGGTCTGCCCGGTTGGTCTCGCTGCCATGGTACCATCTCTTCGCGGCAAATGATGCAAACATCCTCTCCTGTGACGTCCTCTGTTGTTGCATCCGGATACCGTTCGTTCATATCCCGGGTGGCGTTGCGATAACGAATGAAGTCCATGATCCGTCGAGCAAAGGAGCGAATCGTGAGAACCACGTCACGGAGGATGTGAATAGGCAACCCGTAGAAAGTGAAGAGTATGGCGAAAAACGTGAGGTACACGATCAACTTGAAAAAATCGGTGACCAAATCGAGATAGAAGACCCAGCGTCCTTTCTCTTCCCATCCCGGAATATCGAGTTCCATCTCATCAATGTCGTTCTCGTCGGGCACACTGGTCACGTTCTCCCCTGTTTGAGCTTCCCGCTGAGTGGCTTCTTCTCTGGCGGCACGAAGCTCTGCTCGTCGTTCTTCAATCCTCGCAAATTTCTGTTGCTGTGTGACGTAGATCTCCACCAACGAAATGCCGTACCTAGCCGCAGTCGAGCACGATAGGATACTCAGGATGGCAAACTCGAAACCGAACATGACCATCATATCTGGACGAGCCTGCTCAAGCACGGTATGGACACAGTATCGCAGCATGAACGAGTTGAAGAGAACCGACAAGACGAGAGAGGCCGTCAGCCGGGTATGGAAGACGCGGGGATTCGCCGGCGGTTGCTGCTCCAAATATTCCACGCGACCTTCACCAATCCATCCCCAAACCTTTCCGACGAGCAGACAGATGAACATCACCAAAAACCAGCCTCCTAGCTCTCCCCGGAATATTGTCATGGCGAGACATGTCTCCGTCACGGCAAACCACGCCTTTTCGTAAAGCTGTTCGGTTTCGATCGGTCGCAAGGGTCCGTAGAGGAGTCGCTGAAGCCAGTAAAGGAGAAAACCAACGATTAAAAGGCAGAGGTTCGTCAAGATCTAAGTAGGACATGGTCAGGATAAGATTCCCGGTGGCGGAAACGGCAAAGTTGGGGAACACCTACCATGAGATTCGCGCTGCTCTGGGACAGATAGACACAAGCAGAGTAGAAGTTTGACCGCTGATGCAGGGCCTTAACAAAGACACCAGCTGCCAGAGCCACGGAGGCCTGCAACGAGGTCAGTATCCCATCGAGACTCTTGACGAATTATACGGGTGGGAGGGGATCAACTTACCCCAGCATACGCGGCTAACCTCATGATCGGAGACTGGAAGACGTGGGCAAAGAGCCCAATGTCATCGACAAAGGGAATGTTAAAGAGCCAGCGATCGTGTCCAGAGCACCTTCATGAAGCTGGACAAAAAAGATCAATAGAATGCAGACAAGGACTGAACCAAGATTGGATCGCGTGTCCGAATGGTCGTTCTGGACAGCTATGTCTCTAGCTAAACTCGGCCATCTTACGTCAGCGGATAAACGCTCGGCTATTGTTCTCCCCCCCGAGAACCTTCAACAATAGAAAGAGGACCGAGTGAATGCTCTAGAAGTCAAAAAGATCGTTCTGTGAAATTCAAATGCTGCCCGGGAAGGATTCAACGGCTTGCATTCGTACAGTAGGCATATTCAGAGCTTGTCCGTTGTCGTTCAGCCAAGTCAGCGCCCCGCCGGCCGGACAAAATACGCCTCCGCAATCCTGTTCTATAGCATGTATAGTGGCCAGAAGTTTCCCAGATTCTAAAGTCCAGATGGCTCAGTTCACTGGCCGCTTCTTCACCTTTCCGCATTCCTTGCAAGTGACCTGTCATACGGCAGAATTTTGCCATCCTCATATGGCTGCAGAAGCTCCACTGTCTACAACAACGCTTTGTCTTATGCCTCCTTCCCGCATTGATGACCCTCGGAGGTTCGTTAAAAAAACTAGTTCGTCGCCGCTCAGGATTGACAAGGGGAGACCTCTTTTGACAAACACTTGAGTTTCGCTGCTTCTGGGCGAGCAGGTATTACATGACACGAGGAGCCATGGCAACCGAAAACAGGATATATGGCCAACCTTGACAACGAAAGACTGCTTCCTAATAATAACTACTTCGTACAGATCTCCCAATTGTATGCGTATAGGAGACACAGAAACCATACTGATTGATAAAGCGGCAATGACATCAATACCGATAGCGGCAAGCGCTGATAAGATGAGATTGTGTGAACAGGTCCGTTACTTTTGAGTATTTGATGCCAACTCTTCCTAGAATCAGTCGATATAACACTGGTCTAGAGCTTTTTTTGTATTTCGTATCTCCAAATACTAGCTGCCATTCTTTAGGCGATCGTCGATCCTGGCAGTCATGTGACCAACGACGTGTGTTAAGCATCAGCTGCGCTGATACCTCGAAGTCTGATACAACTCCGGATTTGAACTCTGCCGGTGAGACACGCTTCGAAGCTGTTCAATCGAAGAGCAGACATACACTCAATCCACCCGAAATTGAATATGATCCAGATGCCGTAATGGCCTCGCAACGGACCCTTTTCACCGCGTCCCGGCTCCAGACATTGACCTATTTGCTCGCCGTCTGCCCATTCTCCATCGCGTTTCTGGTGTTCATCAATTCATCGATTTCATTTGTGGTAACTGATCTAATTGGACTACACGATGGCGAGGGCGATGTGGTTGGGACCCTGGGATTTGCCGATGAGTTGCTCGCACTAGCAGCATGCCCGATATGGGGTGTTTTGTCCGATCGTATTGGTGTCCGCCATGTAAGTACATATTCACATTAATATCAAGATTGTGATCTCACATTTTTATTTTGCTAGGTATGCGTCTCTGGGTATGCCATCGTAGCTCTCGCGTTGGTCGTGTTTGTCCAGGCAAAGAACATCTACCCACAGCTACTTCTAGGCAGGCTACTGTTCAGCGTCGGAGGCTCTGCGGTCTCCACAATGGTTACTGCCGTCCTACCAGTCGTCACTGGTAGTACTAGCGGGATGCAGGAGTACCAGAGATCCCTGTCGTCTGATTCAACACTTACACCTGACCAACCAACGAACACCGATGCTGCAAGACAGCCGAACGAGTCGAGGACCGCGAAAGGCTCGCCATCTTCTCGATTAGCGGGCTTCGTGGGCACTTGTGCTGGATGCGGTGCTCTCGTGTCTCTGGCACTCTTTCTTCCCCTCCCAGAACGCTTTCAGAAATCAGGCCTATCACCGCCTGAGGCCATACGAAGTAGCTATTACGTCGTCGCTGCAGTAGCCGTTTCGATCAGCATTTGTTGTCTCTTCGGCTTGCGGGACCTTCCCGGAGAAGAAGGAAAGGGATGGAAATCATTTTTGTCGACTTTCAGACGTCAATCGCTCGAGGCTGGACAGCAGGGATACCAAGACGATAGTCTCTCTCCACTATCCTACTGGAGACAACTGAGCACCGCAGTTACTTTAGGCTTTCAAAACCAAGAAATACTCCTGGGCTATGTCGGCGGCTTTGTCGCTCGGGCTTCGTCAGTGGGAATCTCGCTCTTCATTCCCCTCTTTGTCAATCACTATTATCGAGCGGCAGGTCTTTGCAATAACCATCCTTCCAAGGAGATCTCCGTCTCTGACATGGGCGACATCAAGAGGTCGTGCTCAGAGGCCTATATCTTGGCATCGATCCTGACCGGAGTTTCGCAGCTAGTTGCATTGATGGCTGCCCCGCCATTTGGCTTCCTTTCCGAGAAGTCACGGCGTTATAATCTGCCCTTGCTCTCTTCTGCGCTGTCTGGTATCATTGGTTACTTGGCGTTTGCATTGGTGCCCAGTCCTCAATTCAAAGGTGATGGCGGCAATGCGGGCGTGTTCGTCCTGATGGCCTTGATCGGTATCAGCCAAATTGGGGCTATCGTTTGCAGTTTGGCTGTCCTGAGCAACGGAATCTTGAAGATTGATGCTGGAAAAAAAGTTCCTAGAGAGCACTATGAGCAAGAACGTGGTGAACCACCAGTCGACGAATTGGACAGAATCTCCAATGAGGATCAGCCCCTGCTGGAAGGATCTGGAAACCAAAATATGCAACAACAGTATTCTCAACTCAAAGGCTCGATTGCTGGCGTTTACTCCCTTTACGGTGGAGCTGGTATTCTCTTGCTTACCAAGCTTGGTGGATATCTCTTTGATACTCTAGACTCCGGGTCTCCTTTTTATCTCATGGCTGCATTCAACGCCGTCCTATTCATTACTGGGATCGTTTGCGGCTTGGTCAACAAGGCGAGATCGACGCAAGTTCAAGTGACTCCTTAGGTATCGCGTCTCTTAACATCACGCCATTTAGTCTCTTTGGATGAACCTTTGGTTATCAATACACTGGCAATCATGGCTGATGAAATATCCACATTGAACTACTCAAAAATTTGAATCTATTCACCCTTCTTACTCACCTCCTTACCCGGCCTAACCGGCAACCCAGCCGCCCGATACATAGAATCAATACTCTCCATCTGCCAAACACTATCCTGATTCGCGACCCAGAAGGCCGGTGTCTTCCCCTTAACCGCATCCACAAATGCCTCCAACTGCCACCGATACGTACTCCAGTAATGATTACCACCTTTCTCCCCAGTACTTGTAGTCACCTTTCCCCATAGCGGACCACCGGAGTACTGCTTGATGGTCTTTGTCTCGCCCGTCGTCTTTTCCACGATAGCGATGTAGTGGTACAAGTGCGGCATCATGGCGTTGTAGAAGAGGATGATTGCCTTCTCAGTTTCAACTTCGATCGAGGGTAGCTCCCAGAAGCGCGGGATTACGTAGCCGAACTTGTGGCGCGCCATGTCTGTGTAGATACGGCTGTGGACGTCGCCGCCGCTTGGCGCTTCGAAGTCGAGATGCGCGTACATTGCCTCGTCGACGCGAGGATCGCCTCTTGAGGGACGTACGCTGACAGAGACGATCTGCTTGGGTGTTGACGCGTGGAGCGCATAGCGAGTAAAGGAGAGAGCGTAGGTCATATCCATCAATGAGCCACCTGTTGTCATCAGCTTTATGCATAAGTATGAGATAATAATGAAGGGAGGTATACCGCCTAGGTCGAACTTCCACCGAATATCACCACCAGGAACAGCTGGACTAGCAGTCATGATCGCATCAGTTCGGAGGATATTCCCATATTTTTTCGAATCTAACAACTGTCGCCACGCGTGCGCAGCCGGATGGAATTGCCAATGAAACTAGTCAAGTCAGCACCCCATCTTAACCGCATAGGAAATGAGAAAAACGTACAGCCTCCTCAAGAACCAACCCCCTATCCTTCGCCAGCTCCATCAGATCCTTCGCCTCGGCTGCATTCGATGTAAACGGCTTCTCGCAAAGCACATGCTTCCCCGCCTTCAGCGACTTGGACGCCCACTCGTAATGCAATCCGTTGGGCGTGGAGATATACACAAAGTCGATTTCGGGATCGTCGAGCAGATCTTCGTAGGAGCCGTAGGCTTTTGTAAAATTATATTGTTCTTTGGCTTTTTGGGCTGTGGAGAGGTCGCGCGAGGCGATGGCGTAAAGGATTACGGAAGGGTGGGATTCGGCGGGACGGATTACTTCAAGCGATTATCAGTATAGAAAGTAATTAATGAGGTGATTGGAGACTTAACACGCAGCAGCGTTGATCTGTGCCGAGGAGATTACTCCCACTTTCAGCGCTTCGGGGGATTTGCTCGGTGTCGGGTGGAGGCGAGTGTAGATGTATTGGTGGAGGAATGTGAATGCTTGGACGACGAGGGCCATGTTGATCCTATGAAAATATAGACACTATTATACAAGCAATAATATTTGTAGATTCGTATAAATAGTTATGACGACTAGAGTACTTAAAGGGTATCATCTTAGTGTTGACATCATGACGTTAGGGCATCGTCAGTTGCCTCTCGAGGTATTCTGGTTTTAATTTTCTTATCAGGTAACACTACCAAGATGTCTAGGCAACTTTGCATAGGATTTAACGTTTTGGGCATTTGAAAATGCATCATTAATGCGGGTAAGATCTCATGTCTCGCATATCGCCAACGTCCTTGTCTTCTCCCTTTCCTGACATCTACATGCTAGAAACAGCCAATAAAAGAATTTTTTTAGTAGATAGAAGCTTCCAAATCATGTGATAGCGAGAAAGTATTTATTGTTTACACTCCCTATCCTGCTCCTCTTTTTCTTACAGCAGCTTTACTTCTTCTCTGTGAGCCAACCACAATCCCGGACTCCCAACGGTACAGAAGAGCGTCTGCTATAAATTGATACGGCGCACAAGGAAGGCATGACCGATCCAGAAGACAGTGAGGAGAAGCAGAGCTTCAGCGATAGTCGAATCACTAAGTGTGCCCAGCAAGAAATGTCGCGAGTGCCCTCCCTTGATAGTTATTAAGTCGACTAGAGCAAAAGTTATCTTAACAGACGCTACGCAACAAGAGCTGTAGCCATCCGGTTCAACGAGGGCATGCACGCCTATGTCGTCCCTCGACACTTCGTCGAAAGAGTTCTAGCATTCGACGCCCTCTTGGCTGAAAGTCGCAATTAAACACTCGTTAGCAACTCACACAGAACAATAGACCAACAGTACAGACACAGCGTTCTTGCGTACTGCGCAGCAATCCACTACAAAATGAGTGATCTGACAGCCCTAGCAATGCAGCACATCAAGGAACTTGGAGATGCTGTCGACATGACGACATTATCCACACAGCCAGGGGGCCATTTTACAGGTTCCTTAGACGTCCTGACACATATCGCGAATATCTTGAGCATCTCAGGGAGAGACTAGAGTCCACTTTCGAAGGAAACAATGATGACTTGGAGAGCATTGTGACAGAGGTCCGTGACGAACCGTTATCTGACATATTTTTGATGGAAAACCTCATGTCGCTATATTCACGCGAGATCTCAAGACTCAAGGACGATAACTCGGCGCTGAAGGATGTTTTGCGAATCTATGCCTAGAGAGATATCTCGAACAAGATCAGAGGTCAGAGCCAAGTCCCATAGATGTGCGACACGCGGAATTGCCGATTGTTCCCTTTGGTATCACCGTCGTGTGAGAAGAATAACACTGAATGCCGGTCCAGCGATCTTGATTCAGTGTATAGGCATAGTGCGCTCGACTTCATCAATGTTGGAAAGTACAAAAAAGGAACAAGAAAGGCAAAAACAAGAAATTTGGAACTAAGCGAGCTATGTTTGAGATGTGACTAGTCGGAGAAGTTTATCAAGAGCCTCCGTTTAATATTCCAAACGGTTCTGTTTCCCGAATGTATGTATTAGGGATTCAAAATTTATTTAACAATGGATGCATTTTTAGATTAAGTAATACCAGGCCGTTGGGGACAGACGCATTTTATTCACCGGCTGAATTTCGACTTTATCGACACAACGCAATCCATGACACTAGCTGCAAATGAAGGTCTATCTCTCCCTCCTGGATTCTTATAATTACTCTGTAGCTTCTTCAGGGCACTGTAATCTTGCCTACCCCTTTGACTATTCCAAATCCAATCTGTGAATGGTTTGAACCGCGGAGAGACAATCCCAGACAGACCATCCATACCCCCATAGCAACATCCTGAGTGAGCAAGTGCTGATAATTGGTCCATATGATGAGCCCACGAAGCCGTCTTGAGCTCGGTATTTTGCAAAAGGACATGCATTTCCGACTCTACCAGACTCTCGAAGGTTGGCACTAAGCAGTTTCTTAGGTCTGTTGGGACGCGGCATATGGCGATGGCTTTGGGGAGTGCACATAGTGGCGCGAATCGTGTATCTTGTGTCAGATCGGTCCAACTTGGAATTGGCGCAAGGCCTACAAATTCAGCAGAGTAGATGATTATCCATGGGCGTATGACATTGGGTTCGGGATTCGAGTCACATCGCGAGGGAAGTTCGTATATAGGCGCACCGTGGTAGAACTTGCGACGGTCGCGGTACTGAGTAGGTGAAGAGTATTGTTCGCGCCAGCTAGTAAAGTCCATATCAGGTGGTCTTGGGTTCTCGTCGGGGATTGAGGGAAGGAAGCCGTGAAATGTGAGGATGGTAAAGGCAAGCTCTTGATCCGCGTCGTTCACAATAAGCTCAATATCCTATAACTCATTAGTTACTACCAGGTATGAACTGAGTAGACGAACCAAAGGAACGAGATCCCCATCGTATAGAGCGGATGCGTGAAGTCCCCATAGAGCTGCTGGTACTCCATTTTGTGAAAGAGTGGTAGCTAGTATTGCTGCTGACTCGACACCAGAGCTATCAATGTCGCGAATCCTTGGTCTTGAAGAAAACATTATAACAACTGGCTAGGCAAATCTGTACTCCGTGGTAAGCAGAAGGGACTACCCAAGGCGGTAATGTGGAGCGGTGGGATTCACCTGGCATATGGCAGCTCCACTTGACCCGTTCTAACCGGCAACCTTATTGTATCTCAACAACAACATCTCTTTATCGGGCGAAGGACAGGGCCACAGGCATGGGGATTCTCTCACGATTTCGAAATCAAGCGCTCGGATGGTGGTACAACATCCCTCTGCCAACAGGCGAGACTGATGCAACACCAAGTCCGCAGTGCTGGCATTGCTTTGACCAAGCATCAGACAAATGGATTCCACTCGATCCCATCGCTTCCCTTACCACGGATCGAACCCCCAGGAACTACAGTAATCCAACAGACGTCTCGGAATTTGGGCTGATTACGTGGAATATCGACGCCCGTTCTCCCGCACCCGAGGCCCGAATCTCTGCCCTCCTCTCACACATCCAGAACCTGACCAGATCACCGGACATCATTTTCCTACAAGAAGTATCCCGACCTGTACTACTGGCTGTACTAGACACGCTATGGCTACGAGAACACTAGTATTTAAGCGAAGCGGACACCACAAACTGGGATAAACAGGCTTTTGCGAGCATGACGCTCGTGTCAAGATCACGATCCTGGGCTGCAGCCCAAGATCTGCTGCTAAGCATATGGCTACTATTGGTCCGATTTGGCAGGTTAAATATCCTAGCTGCTTTGGGCGTGATGCCCTCTGCTGCGATATTCTCTTGCCTTCATTTAGTATGACGCAAGATGTCTCCCGTATTCGGTTGGTTAACGTGCACCTGGACTCCTTTCCTGTGTTTCCCTCCCTGCGCCCTCGACAGCTCTCTATAATCGCTTCTTATCTACGTGCTTCGGGCTATGGCTTAGTGGCTGGCGATTTCAATCCTGTTCTACCGGAGGACCAAATGCTGGTCAATGATAATAGTCTCATTGACGCTTGGACCGAGCTGCATCCAAGTGAAGACGGAATAACTTGGGGACTTGATAGTGACATGCCTTTTCCTCCGGAACGAATGGATAAGGTCGCGCTTGTTGGACTAAAGCCTTGGCATATCCAGGTAATTCGACCAGGCACGTGTGTTACGGGCACTTTAAGTGGCGTGGAAGATAAGCAGACTGGCCTTGGAAAAGAAAGAGGGAAGGAGGGATATGAAGGCAGTCCTCAGATAGCGTGGAGTGATCATTCCGGACTTGTATGTGGTTTTCGACTATGAATCCTACGGATAATTGTTAGATCAAACTCCATTGCCTTCTGTAATGTTGAATGAGTATCTATATTATGAGATGGTGTATTCTAACTTCTTCTATCCCAGCTTGCCTCAAGAACCCACCACCAGCGGCGAAAGAAGCAAATTTTGTAATGGCTGACAAGCGGCAATTTGGATTGGTATCATGTCTCTTGAACTTCTCTTGCAAATGCTTCAACTCAACAAAATCCACACCTATTTTCCGAGTACGCCCAACCCAGTTCGCAAACGGCACAAAGCGAGGATCAACGATTGCCGGTAGGCCTTCTAGGCACCCCAAGACAATAATGAGTGGAAGTGCGGTATAAAGGGATAAGCTTGCGTTAGTGGTCGGTTTGAAATTATAATTATTACGGTTCACGAATCAGTAACGTTTATGAGTATCTCTAGCATAAGGCAAAACCAATATAGGAACACAAATAGCTACAGGCGACAAAAGAATTTAGAAAGAGCAAGAAACGGACGGCCAGGAATCCTGTATAGCCATCAACTAGCTTATATGTCTTCTAATATAAGCTACCAATGCATTTATGCGAAGCACCCTGTAAGTGATATAGTCATCTGTTATAAAGAACGACCAACGCAATGGTCTAAGAGTCGATAGGCTATGCTTCAGTAAAATTGATCTGGCCAGATTCAAGGTTCGCCAAAGACAAGGAAGTGACAATGTTTCACTTCTTTGTGCTAGCAGACTGCTCCCGCCATCCATGCATTTAACTGCAATCGACTGGTTGGCTACAGAGCCATACGACAGACAACTCAGACCATCGCTCCGAGCAGACCTATAAGAGAGAGGTCTGGATACCTCTGGCGAGTTCGAACGAAATGAAACTGACAAGGCCATAAGGACGGGCTTTTGTTCGCTTTCGAATATACTTGTCTAACGAAAAGTAAAAAGCAGATGGACAAAACGAAGTACTTGGAGCAGAAATCGATTGACAGCAGGAAGATCTTCGGCATATAGCTACAATCTATCATTTCCCTTGAATATAGCTAAAGAAAAGGCGCTTTAAATTCAAGCTTATAGCTCAATCTAAAGTTTATTTTTCATTCTATTCACATGCTTGGGACCAACAATAATAAAAGAGACCGCGGGAAATCAATTCAACATTCATGTCTCATAAGGGGCTTGGCTTGAATTTATAGCTAAGCCTAATTTCTGTAAAATGTTTAGGTACTCGAGATCCTCTCCTTCAAGGTAACCCAAAGCGCCGGTTTATCCCAGAGAAAATACGATTCTTGGTCAATCCAGTCCGCGCTCTCTGAGCGTAATTCGACGTCGAAATTAAACAACAGTTTGCAAAGGATAAGACGGACTTCGCTATATGCGAGACTGTGGCACTGTTAGCACACTTTATGGTTGTTGCGAGGTGATGGGGTGACAAACTTCTTGCCCGGGCAGTTTCTAGGACCAAGGCTAAATGGCTGGAGAGCAGTCCTCTTGTCATCGTCGAAGCGAGGATCTATTCCTAACCACCTTTCAGGGATGAAGTCGTCGGGACAAGCAAAGTTGGATGAGGAGTGGAAAGATGCGTATTGATGGCATGCAACGATGGTCTGGCTCGTCAGCTTCATAGCACCAAACAGAAATGGTGCGACAACATACCTTTTCAGGAACAAAGTATTCGTCGATTGTGGCGCCTCCTTTTGGAACAATTCGACGTAGTCCGGCGGCGACGGGGGGATATAATCGTAGTGTCTCTTCGATTACTGCAGCTAAATAGGGCAGCTTTGCGGTTTTGCTCATCGTAATATCTTCATCGCCAGTGAGAAATGAGCGGACCTCCTTTGTAAGCTTTCTTAAAGCGGTTGGGTGTCGACAGATATAGTAGACACATCCGGAGAGAAGTGTAGCGGATGTTTCACTACCAGCCAAGATCAACCTGTCCCGAAATCAGCACGTAAACACAAACAGGTAAAGAGTTGTATCAGGTAACGTACATCAAAGCATTCGAATGCACCTCATCCCGACTCATAATCTTCTCAGGTCCCCGATAAACCCCCGGCTCCTCACTCAACCCGCCCTTCAAAATCGCAGACATAAAATCCGGCCTGCTAGTTTTATTCGCCAGACGACGATCGGCTTTCCTGGCACTCAGATTGAAATGATCATAAGCTTTCTGCATCAATCGCTGTGGAATCATCTTCACCAGCAACTTCTGCGCCCAGGGAAACTGCCCAGCGACAATGAGATAGGAACCCTGCTTGATCGATTTGAAAATGACCCCGATCCACGGGTGCAGCTCACTATCCTGGAGACAGTTAAATGATTCGCCAAACGTAAGCTCACCCGTTATATCAAAAGTAGCGAAATTCATCCACTCCTTAATATCAACTTTCGCTTCTCCACTCCCTTTCTCAACCTCACCAGTCAACCGCTCAATAAGCGTATTTACAAACCCCATAATGAGACCTTCCTGCTCTCTCAGTGCCCGATCTGAGAATCCATACGACAACAGCCTTCGCTGTCTCGCATGGACATCATCTTCCACTGCGACAGAAACAGGCTCCACCCCGTTAACCGGTAAGGGGTAGTAACTCCGGGCTTTGGGAAAAGATTTCCCAGAACGAGTGTTATAGATGTCACGGAATGCCTGTGGCGTGTTAAATGCCAATTCATTCGGCCCGATCCGCACTGCTGGACCGTAGCGCTCATGGAGCACGGTGACGTCTAAATGCGAAAAGCCACGCAGCATCGACAGCTGGGCTGGAATGCGCGAGAGTTTCCATAGTAGTGGTCCTGGGAAACGCTTTAAACTCGTCCAGTAGAGGTTGTAAAAGATTGTGTAGGAAATCCAGATTAACCCCTGTAGTACGTAGTAGTTTAGCAACGACTCTTGGACCTTGGCAGTGAGGAAGCGGAATGTATACTTACCAGAATCCCTGCTAGGTTGATACACCAAGACTTAACGCCGAAAGCAATGCCCGTCGTTGAAATTTCCATGCTGACCGATGTATGTCACACTGATACTATGTGCGTAAGAAAATTCAAGGTCACTTGCAGAAGTGGAATGCAGCAGCGTCCGGATATCCCACCATGGCCTGTGGTTTCTTCTTCTTGCCGTCTTTATTTCAGTACTGGTCGATCATGCTGTTTGTAAGATTATCGACTAGTAATTGACCCCGCCTTTCTTATTTCTTGATTTCTTTTATCTCTTTTGTCATCTGACTCAGATTAAGTAGGAATCGAGGGCGGAGTATTTCACAGCGGTCGGGTTGGGGCGAATGTGCGGTGTTTACTCGGGGATTATAAGCATACAAGTACAAGACAACGCAGAGATGGGCTTAGCAGTCGGCGTATGACGCATACGTCAAAAGCATACGAAGACAGCGAATAACCGCAGATAAAGTAAAAGAGAGATCGTAGAATTGTACCAGCAGAGTGTGGCTTTTTTTTAGCCAGGTTTGGCGGCTAAGCACCAGTCAAATTACACGCGGCGATGATCGTCGGTCAATCTTTATTTTAAGAAAAATTGGAAATTGCCCACCTTTTCAGGCATGAATAATTTATTTCTTTTCTTCATCATCTCATAAGCCATGGTTTTCATATCTGTCATCATCTAGGCTACTCTGTTGGGGTCCGAATTACACCCGTGCGTATTTGCCCTTCGCCCCAGCTCCTACATTCTGGTCTGGGGGCGGCCGGACTTCTAGTCCAGCACGAATAATGTTTGTCCGGAGCAGTCGCAAATGAGCTTCCCGCGTGTAGCTTTCCAGGCTCTCCAGTGCTGCCGCTTGCACTTCCGTGCGCAGGTCGATCTGGTTGGAGACAAGGACCATCTTCTCCAGGTCAATGCGCCCGTCCAGCGTGCCGTCCTCAATAAGCCGGATCAGCTCCTTGACAAAAGAGGAATTAGCGTCTGTAGGTAATGGCTCTCCCGCGACGGCTACGGGGGCGAAGATCTTGGCCATAGAGTCGAGAGTTACACGGTTGAACGGGACGACATATTGCTGTATAGACTTTGTTCGGATGCGCGAGATCAATATGTTGATATGTCGCTGCAGGTGAATGTCCAGGAGGTAGTCGGCCCGGTAGGCTTCGAGAATCTCAAGACATGGCCTGAATTTGGAGTTGCAAAAGAACGATATGGCACGGCGGATATGGGGTTCCAATTCCAGGAAATTACGGAACGAGGTGTTATCAAGCACTTTGCGCTGGAGTTCGTTTCGGTCCATGGAAGCAAGTGCGCACAGTCCACCATACACAGCCACATCGTTGGGGGTAATAACCTCGTTATACGAGTCTCCTAGAGTCGATTCGGTAGACAGGAAACTGTTTGCCGCATCCGAATACGCATCCAAGTGTAGTTGAGACAGCCCGAGTGCAGCAGACATCTTGGGCTTGTTCTTCATCTGTTCCTCCGGCTTTGATTGCAGGTTGCGCAGTCGCTGCACGTTCGACTGCACGCTCAACCAATCGCCTCGTTCAATCGCCACATTAGTTATTTTGAGGAACATTGAAGCAATGTGAGTAGGCGTGGTGCAGTAGTCTCGCATCCGAGTGTATGCTTTTGAAGCAGATACTTGATCGCCGATTTGATGATAGTGCTGGCCCAGATCCTCATTGCCCATCTGTACCATAGTTAGCACCAACAGATCCAGCCGCAGGAAGAAACCACCCATACCCTAATGCTCTCCTTGATCAAATTATTCTTATACCCTTTAAGCTCGTGTTCCAATCGGTCAGTTTCAGCCTTGACAACTTTATGCATATGCTCGACCCAGTCGACGTCGCGTTTCGCTTCACTTTCACCCGGCGCAACCTGTGCAAGCGCTGTCACTGCACGTTCATATCTCGAAATATCCTTGCCCGACTTGGCCTCTGAGACAGCGGCTTTGAGGGCTTCCGTGGAAAGGTGCGTGGAACATGTGCCGATGAGATACAAACGATCGAATCTAGTCCTGCCTTTTAGATCGGGAGGTGTCAGCTATTTGCAACCCGCCATCTCATAAGATTATATGCCACATACCGGTGTAGTTCGAAATGTATGACTCAAGTTCAAATTTGGGCGGGTCTGAAAAAGAAGCCGTCAGTCCATCTTTCCGCCCCAAACCCGCAACACCCAATACTGAACATACCGTCGACCTTGACGTATGGCGTAGTATCGGATAAGATTCGACCTTGGCTATCGAAGCCGGCAAGTCTCTGCCCCAGGCCAGCTCCCGATTGTGACGCCTCGAAAGCGTCCGGTAATGTGGAGTCCATATCGTATGCTCGGGCACGTCCGACAGTCGATCCAAGTGGATATGAGGTGAGAACGCTAGCCTGAGTTGAAATATATCACAAAAACCAGGCTAAAATCAATCTGTTTCGTATGTCGTCACCAAAAATCCCGTCGAATGGTTATCAACACGTCAGAACCCCTCGTCAACAAGGGAGTTCTGTCGTTCGGTGGGTGGGTTTCAGGGCTAGAAAAACGGTATTTCAAGCTCCGTTTGATTATATTCCGATAAATGGTCTCTGGAAAAAGCGACAGGCTTAAAAACGCAATGCTATGGGAGGATGTTGGAGTGGAGAGCGGGCAAGCACGCGGTCATCATCAGGATTTAGCCCGATCAATCTTATTTCAGCTCACCGCCCTCTTCACCGCCAGCGGGCGTTCATCAGAACCCTAACATACATTTATTTGCCAGTCGGGTATATCCCTGTTACGCAAGGCCTACTTCAGGGGAAACCAGATAGAAATGTGAGAAAATGGATTTTACGTATCAAGTATCAAATGGCTAAGTTTCTTTTAATTTTTTTCATCTCTGATCAGCATCCGGGCCCTTGTTTGCCATAGTATATGTCTTGCTCTCAACTGTTGTTTCGCGTGCTTTTATTATTATTATACCTCAACCTCCAACTTAAGAACAACACCGTTCGGAGTCGATCACTTGATAAATATGACTGACGTATCATTGTCAATTTAAATACTGCTTTGCATTAAGTACAAATGTAATTTAAACCGAAATTGAAGTCACGTTGAAGTCGCCACGCGAGAGCCCGGAAATTTGAAAAAGATCAATCTTGTAGCTAGATATACTTGCTCGGTCATGTCAAATGTGGCGTCGGTGTGATGGAGTACTCTGTTGGAGATAAGGCACTACAACTTGTGAGTCAATTATCGCCACCAAAGCAGAAGAGGTATATATCTTGGCTAACTAATAGAGAGATACTTGTTAAGCCGTGTCCGTGTATCTCGAGTAGCTAAGACCGGCGTCAGTTATTCGAATGTGGGATGTGCGTACCCGACTGGAGAATCCCTAGATTTCTTATTAGCAAGTGCTTTGAAGGCAATTTGTTATGTTAGTACTGATTCAAGCTTATTGGAAACTGAAAATCGGCCTCTCCATTTGCGAACTCCTTCTTGACGGCCAGAAAAATCTGAATTCGACCCATTTACCGGACATGACTTACTGGGGTGAAGCTTTAGACGAGCGCAAAAGGCGACACAGCAGTGGAAGCCACTTCAGTACCTCCGAGAATAATTAATGAACGCTTTCAAAGAAGACCAAGAGAATCTTACCCGGCGGCCTGCTGAAAGTATGGAGAGGTGCGATCGCTGCTCTTCATATCGACATCGGAGTTCGCATCCTATAGGGAGAAGATCTATCAGCATATCTCGCAGACGAAGAAATATCCCTAAGTACTGACCAATTCCAGCACTTCACCCGTGTCCATGTCATAGTATGCAGCACCCCGGTATCTGTCCTACGTCTCAAAACGACTCTTCCTTCAACGAAACAGCCAGGCCCGTTGACAATCACGCATCGAGAGTGGCGAGAGGTGAGTTATTGTAGGACTCATCTAGTGCGGCTGACTTACCCCAATACGACCCTGTTAGAAGACATTAGCGCAGACCTGGAGAGAATCACGACAAAAACATACCACCGTCTTAAGTCCTCACGAAGCGGACAGCGAAGCATAATGTGACCGATTACATTGCAGAAGTAGCAGGTCCTCCAATCCCATACCAGATTAGTTAATTGGGCGCCCAAGCTGCACCTAGTTGCACCTGGGAGAGCAATTGTCCAGTACATACACGCGAACGGACCATGGTGAGAGAAGAGGGTTAGAGCAAGTAAGCCAGTGTAAATTAGAGCAAATGTCAATAGAATTAGGTTAGTTTGAGGATGGACGGAGGAGAAGGTAGAAGGGTTGTGGGAAGGATAGCACAAAGTCTAGGAAAAGAGCCCCCGTCACCTGACATGGACGTCAACATCTAGAGCTAGAGTGAATTATTGCCATATCCCCTCAACATTTATAGTCTACTACCTGGCAATTCACACCATGGAAAAAGATTGAGTTCTAAATGTAATGTATTCGGTTCCTTTCTATGGTTCACCAGTGCTATGTATTCAGGGAGACCCTGGTATATGACGCTAAATAACACTCATTGAGATAACCCAGAGTGTTTTAGCAGCGTTTCGACCTCCTCGAACCTATCGATAATAAGTCGAATGAGCAGCTCATGGAGTAAGGCTGTTAACATTGACCTCGCGGCATGATTGCTTAACTGCATCCAACATAGCTCCAACGGACAGGTTTTGACCGCATTTATGGGCACCTTCAACAAGCATACCCTGGCGATGGGAAAGATTTCCTAATTGCTTAATGACAGGTCGAGATCGTACTCCGTAGGCTTCGAGAAAGTTACATTGTCCCAAAAGGGAAGGCATCACTCCAGCCACCACCGCCACATCACATGAACAGCCACATTCCCCAGATAGGCTGTCAGTCGATTTTCCGCCTATGTATTCCGTACATTGACTTGGGATACTTTTATTGCCGAGAATCTGTCGTTATCCTTGCCATCTCATCTGGAACTATCGATAAGGTCTCTCTGGGATGCTCCACCGCCAGGTATACACGTCGTCATCGCAACCGTTCAGCTATCAAACACCCATCAACGCTTATCGAGTCGCTCGTATCCGTCAAGCTAACCCAACTGCACCTTTTGCAGGAACCGCTTCCAACGCATTTACTAGCAACCGTCTAATGTATGGAGCCAGCGCATGAGGAGTCCGGCCCGGAATCTCGGCCGCAACCACTCCGCTCCGTCTCCCCTACACCCTCCGATACCACGAATGGCGACCACGACCACGACCACGTCACTGGCAGCGACAACAACGTCGCCAACAATGACACCTCCACAATGCCCAATTCCGTCCTAGCGACCTCATTGAACAGCGGTGTCAGCGTCAGTAATGGCATCGTCCTCCCACAACCAGACAAGACCCCTTCTCCGCCGACGACCAGGGACCGCAGTGTGTCTGGAGTAGTTCCGCCATATTGGACTCATTATCGGAACCCATCGCGGACATCACAAATGTCGGTCGAGCAGCCGCTGGGGATTACATTGGAGGACCATACGGCGGACCCAAATTCGGAGACGAGTCGCGGGCTATGGGCGCAGAGTGTCTCTGTCGAGGATCATGCGGTTGTGCAGGGGAAGAGCGGCGTTGGGGCTTATGTGGTATGGAGCTGTAGGATACAGACTTTAGATGTGCGTAATTCACCGCCCAGAATTTGTTTCCGTTTGCTGATTATGGCCTGCTTATAGGGAGGCCCGATTGTCATTCGCATGAGGTAGGTCACATACAACAATCTTCGTCTCCGGACTCGCGCTGATTGCTTGGACCTAGATACTCGGAATTCGATACCTTACGGCGGCAGTTATTACAGTCGTTCCCACATGCAAAGAATGCACTACCCGCTCTACCACCAAAGAGCGTCTTATGTACGTCCCTTAACCTGTCATGTCTTGTACAGCGGCTGACCAACAATAGTCCGGTTTCGACCGGCATTCCTCGAGTCTCGCCGCATTGGATTAGAATATTTTCTCAAGTGAGTACATGAGCTTAGTCTTGCTTGCATCTTATATTCTGATGCGACTACAAGCTGCGTCCTTCTGAATCCGGAATTCTCTGGTTCCCCCATCGTCAAGGACTTTCTCTTCGGTCGAGTGGGTTAGATTGAACAAATAGTCGAGAGGCCTTGTGTCATGATGCTACGTTATATTGTCTGTTATTGTTTTAATATCGCATGGGAGTGATTGGAGCAAGTGCTTGGGGATTCGTTCGCTTTATCGTTGATAGATAATGTTTTATCATCTGTGGGTATTTAATATGCTTCAAAGGAGCATTTCACGTTCAAAATTGACAGACATCAATTTGACTCCTTACGTGGCACTCTAATGTTCACTCCCCACCCTTTCCGGCCATTGCAGCCACATACGGAGTCTGGTCCTCCTCCTCTCTCGCCTTTTGCATACTGCTCGAATACTCCTTCCCAGCCACAATCCACCACACAACCTCAATGATCAAGAAACCCCCAACACAAGCACATGTATAGTTCATATTCGACGCTATTCATCATCAGCACCAACCTCCTCACCAGCGTCCCCGCAGGGAAATAGTTGGATGAACATACCAGTAACAGGCATATAATACGGAAACGAGAAAAAAAACAATCGCAAACACCAACCACGCAACGGTAACTATATTCACCGCCGTCCCGACTACATACGGAAGAGAAAATGGTCCGCGGTGCATCGTCTTCCGACGACGGACGACGTTTGTTAGGACTGGGATGAGGTAAGCAATGTTGTTTATTGTTCTGGTTTGTTAGCTTATGGTTCTATGAAAAGGGAAAAGGAAGGGATACACTGCAGAACTCATCATGGCGTTGAAGGCTGTGCTGGATCCGAGGTAGATGCAGCCTAATAGGGCCATTAAAGTTGTTACTGCTAATTGGGCGTTGAATGGGGAGCCAAGTTTGGGATTTACTCTGGCTCAGCTAGATGCTGTTAGCAAGCACAGCGAGGCAGAAGGTTCAAGGTTCGACGTCTTACATGTTGGAGAATGGAAGCCCTCTATCTCGAGAAAAAGTCCAGAACACCCTTCCTGTACCTATCAAGACATAAGCAAAGTACTAACCCACAAATATCCCGGGGTCAACTTACTGAGCTGCGATCCAATCATACACGGTCCTAATGCCATCCACAGCAGAAAAACCAAAGCAAACGTTCCACCGCGACTTTGAGTTGCCTGGCGAAAGATCTCGGCCAACGGCAGCCCTGTTGGAGAGACTGCGAGGTTCTTATAGTCTTGCACCGAGAACATAAGACTAAGGAGATAGGAGATACCGGTTATGAATGCTATGGAGATTGACGAGGCTGCAAACATTAGTTTGTGAGTTGTGTAGAGGCAGTATTGTGCTTGTCTTACCAAGCGCAATTGGCGCGTTTCGTCCGGGCTATTGGAAAGACGGTCAATCTCAATGACCAGATAAAGTAACCCTATTGGGTACTTGCATTTGGTATTTCCTCGGTCACATGCTGCAGCCAAAACTTAGCATAGGTTCTAAGATAGTAGACAGAGAGTATACCGTAATCCCATCGAGTCCCCCTAGAGAGTATAACGGGTTGACAAGTCCCGTGATGAAGCAGATCACATTATTCTCCCACCCGGTGTTATTGATCCAAGTCTTGAAGACGAATTCGGTGTCGTTGTGAGTTGGGGCTGAAACAGCAACAGTCACCATGATAGCAAACCATGCTAGCTGTAGGTAGCATACCGAATCATGACCAAGTAGTTAGTATCCAAGCCGGCTTGAATGACGAACTGAGATTCCATCTCACAAGAGGATTTATTGATCAATGGAATGAATCTATTTCCGACATGACAATGCCTGACGTGAGGATATTCAGTCCTTGATACGCGACCTAAGTCATCCATGGCTGTATGACGAGATCTGTTCTGCACAATGCTATAAGAGTTATGAAGTTTGTTGCATATATCAGATTCGTGGATGCAGTTGTGTATATCCCTTGACAGTATTAGCCCTCTGTAGAGGGATGTCAACGAAGTGGAACTCACACCCAAACACCGTGCTCCAACCGGTTGCGAAACTCAAGATGCTATTGTGGCGTTTCGGTTCGATAGGAATGCCTTACCCCACAGAGAAGCGGGGTTTTCGAGAATACTATCGACGGCTGGACTTGCTCTGTATATATAGTGTTCCATGCTATCTGATTTGTGCCCGAGGACATTGTTTTCAGAATGGCGTCTCACTATATCTTTAGTTCTGATCATACGGAACAAACATTCACGTTGCACACAGTTGATTGTATCAGTATCGTGACATTAAAGATTAGGTCTATATAAAACATATCAGCATCATGAACCCGTCTTGTATATCTGCAGGCTTGTCTCATAAAACCCATCCACATATCTATCCACAAGTGAACCACATATATCCAGATGCAGCAAAAGCATAATTACAAGACACCAAGACTCTATAGACAAAAAAAAAAATCGTATAAATGAGGCCCTGTCGGTTGATAAGGTTCGAGTCTCATATGCGCCGAGCGTTTAGACATGTCCGGCAATGTCGAATAGTGGGGTATGAGACCCAGGATGAAGACTCAGACTCTGTTGAGCATTCCTTGGCAACTAAAAGAGTCCTGGTCAGAAAGTTGCTGACGAATCAATGATTCTTCAATCCAGGTTCGTCCGATCTAAGTTCTGCAAGCTCGTGGTACGCCCTCTCCCTGGCGGCAGACTTGTCCTTCCGGATCGTTAGACAGTTGATTCCCAGAAAGGTAGTAATCCTGTTGATGACCAGAAATGCCCAGTACATGTACAAGACAAATGCGAACAAGAGATAAGCACGGAGGTAAAACACCTCCATCCACGGACCGATCGCGGGAAGGCCAATCAGTGGCAAGTTAATGAGAACAGCACCGCCAACGAGCGGAGTAAGGAGCACCGTCCAGAATGGGAACGGCTGGCGTAACAAATGGGCGAGGATTATCTTGGTGGTCATACGCCCAAAGACAAACGAGATTGTGGTACAGTACAAAACCAACCGGTCGTCGGCCAACAGCGAAGAGTATGGCGAGAATAGCCAAGAAACGTTGCAGACCGTAAATACGACCATCGGTAAGATTTCCTTGAAAAGAGGCTTCAGAGGCAGATTCTGCTTCTTCCGAGCACCAATCACATTATAGACGCAGCCTGGAAGATGTCCCAGGAAGAAACCGGCAAGTAGGATTGGAATCCAAACGTCCTTCACGGAGTTGTTTCCAAAGATTTGCGGATAAGGCAATAGATCGGTGATAGGACGGGACCAAATTTGGGGGCCATAGATGCCAGAAGCAATCATGATCGCGATAGCAATAAGGAGACCTTCAGTAGGTCCGTTGAAGTAACCAAGGTACAGCGTATGTGTGTGATAGGTCTCCCACGTCGAAAAGTACATTGCCAAGCAAGGGACAAGGGCTGTCCATGCACCAAGTTGCGTTGAGCCGAAACCCATTGCCGCAGTTTCCAACAGACTGGCCATGGTGCAGTTGAGCGAGTCAATTCCGTGGCTGCATGCTGTTAGAGTGTGGTGCCACAAAGATGTGGTAAGTATAAACTAACTCGAAAAGCTCTCCCAAACCGCTAGATGTACCTGTCCGGCGTGCTTGTTTACCATCGACATTGTCCAAAGTGGAATACATCCACATGCCTAGTGCAAAGCTGTAATACAGCCAGGAAGGACCCTAAAAACCGCGGTAATCTTAGCATTTAGTCCCAGGAATATCCCGAGTCGAAAGATTATCCTTACCGGCCCCACAAGGTCGGGCATATAGATTTCAATGAGGAGCACGTTTCCGATAATGAAGAAGAATCCCAGAAGAGTAACCATATTAGGAGCCAACCAAAGCGGCAGCACTTCGACGAATGCATTCCACTGAACCGATTTATTAGCATCGAAGACGTGGTGTGAATTCCGCGTTTATGGGCGCCATACATAGTGTTTCAACACATATCTCGAGATGAACGACTTGTCCACGCTGGAGTATTTATAGCTCTTGAGGGGCATAAGGGCATCGTCCGAAAGCGAGTCTTGGGCCGCTACGAGACACGAAACGGTCAGTCTCAACAACATTGCCCACCCCCTGAGGCTCTTGGGCGACTGACCTTGGACCTTTCTGAATAAACCGCTCATTTTTCCTACCGCTAGATATGTCCAGGCCGTATAACCGCGAAATCTGAAAGTCGTAGAGTACAGGGTCTTTCAATCGCAGACTCAGTTCATCGCAGGAGAAAGAGACCGAGAATCCACGAGAAACCAATGATACGTTGTCGATTATGGTACCAGCAACCTTTAAATAAAACAACAAAATCCAACCTGGAGAAAGCGTGAACAACAGAAGTGCGCAAAAACTGCCGGTTGAAGTCCGAAAGGAGTCCGCTGTCCTCGGCGATCGCGGGTCACGTGGCATCCTGCGAAGCTCCGCAAGCTTTCGCCGCATCGAGACGCGACAAGCCCAACGAAGAGTGAATGTTGGACTTTGACCTTTAATTACTATCACCAAGCCGACTTTTTCCCCCGGGGAAAGAACAATAAGGTCTATCTATTGCCTACCGCAGGGTCATTTCGACGGAAACGCCCAACTCTGGTCGTTTATTTCATCTCCCCGCGCCGTCGACAGTCCAAGCTTTTCCAGGCGCCATCTTCTACTCGTCTTACGATCGCAACCCGTCCTTCCTGTGTCGATACGAAGCGATCTAAAGTGGTATTATGCTTGCTCAGTGAGCCTGGACATGACGGTGGATGGTTCGTGCAGCGCTCACAGCGCAGTCTACGACTGAGTATCTTGCGCGATGCCAGGCGTCGTTGAGACATCAGCCGGGCCCGTCTGGCCGGGGTTGGGCTACTCTATCGCACACCAGAAAGTTGAACTGGAGGTAGATTTCGCAAATCGGAGTCTCAAGGGCAAGACAGAGATTACTATCCACCCACATTACAAAGATTTGAGAGTTATTGGGTTGAACTTTCGACAAGGAGAGGTGAAACGGTTGACTGTCAACGGAAAGACGCCCGCGATCAAACATACGGATCCCTATGACTCGCTGCAACTGTATGGGTCTCACTATCACGGACGCCTGACGTCCAAGATAGATGAGCTCGTGCACACTCCGCCGCAGCCCGACCTGCTCGTTAGTATACCGAAGAATGTCCGTATCGACGAACTTGATCCATTTTCGATCGAAGCGCAAAACCAGATGGCACTAAGGGCAACTGGTGCCTCCGACGACCCAGAAGGACCTTTAAGCTCCAAAGCTGCCGAAACAGTGCTTCCGAGATTTACAGCTCTGACCGTCTACGTGGAATTCGTGATCGACCAAATACGAGATGGTTTACAGTTTGTGGGCGTGGGGAATGGTGACAGGCGCTATCCTCACGCGTATACGACCAACCCGCTAGGCTATGGTGTCGGGTGCCCTCTTTTTCCGTGCGTTGATGACCCCTCTGCTCGCTGCACGTGGGAATTTTCGATCAAGTGTCCGTGCTCTCTTGGTGATATGTTTGATCGTAAAAATCGGGATCAGTCAGCAGCAATCAGTACCGGTCGATCGAGGACTGCGTCCGAGAGTGGTCGATATATCTCTCCTGATGATGAAGCTTTGGATCTGACGGTGGTTTGCTCCGGAGACCTGACTGATGAGATTGTCGACCCGAAAGATCCAAGCAAGAAAACGGTTTCTTTCGCATGCTACTCCTCGCTTTCTGCTCAACAGGTTGGATTTGCAGTCGGCCCCTTCGAGTGTGTAGACCTCTCTGGTTTTCGTGAAAGCGACCAGGATGAGCGGCTTATTCAGGCCTCCACTCCGGTGCACGCGTTTTGCCTCCCAGGAAGATCCGACGAAGTTAGGAATACATGTTTTCCGCTGCCAAGAGCTATTGACTACTTCTCAATCAACTGTGGCTCCTACCCATTCTCGAGTTACAAGTTGGTCTTCGTGGATGATTCACCTGAGGCTACTTTTCCAACAGCGTACTTATCCATTTGTAGCAGCCATCTACTTTTCCCTGAGGAGGTAATCGACACGATACATGACACGACAAGAACGCTAGTCTATGCTTTATCTTGCCAATGGACCGGTGTTAATCTTATTCCCAAAGAGCCCGCTGATGCCTGGGTCACGATTGGAATGGCATGGTATATAACGGACATCTTCATGAAAACTCTCTGCGGAAATAACGAGTACCGGTTTCGATTAAAGCAAATGTCGGACAGGGTCTGCGAGATGGATTATGAACGACCATCTCTTTATGACATGGGCAATATTTTGAAGCTGGACCCTTCTGAAGTTGAATTCATCGCCCTCAAAGCTCCTCTGATTTTGTTCATCCTCGACCGTCGTCTTACCAAGGCCAGTGGAAAGGCCACCATGGCCCGTATCGTCTCTCGGCTCTTTATATCTGCTCGAGCGGGTGATATTCCTAATGGTGCCATCACCAGCGCTTATTTTCAAAAGACATGCGAGAAGCTCGGGCACGCGAAACTAGACCCATTCTTCCAGCAATGGGTCTACGGCGCCGGTTGTCCTCGCTTCCAGGCTACGCAAAGGTTCAATAAAAAGAAACTGGTCGTTGAAATGATGATTAAACAAGTGCAGTCGGAGCAGCCAACCACACGCGATTTGTCAAAGGACACATTCATGCGTGACGTGAAAGAAGAGATCCGTCAGGTGTACGCTGGTACTGTGCAACCTGTTTTCACGGGCTCCATGACGATCCGTATTCACGAAGCGGATGGAACTCCCTATGAACACATAGTTGAGATAAAGGAGGGTGTCACAAAGTTCGAGATTCCGTATAACACCAAATACAAGCGCTTAAAAAGGAATAAACGACAAAAGGAACGTGCTGCCGCTGCCACGGGGACAGACCCCAGTGTGGAAACCCAAGAGGATGTTCTCCTTTATTGCCTGGGCGATGTCCTACAATCTGAGGATGAAGTGCAAGACTGGAGGCTGGCTGACTGGAGCAAAGAGGATGAGGAACGAATGGGCCAGGAGTCATACGAATGGATTCGCATGGATGCGGATTTCGAATGGATCTGCAAGCTTTCTTTGGTGATGCCGGGTTACATGTATCTCTCCCAGCTTCAGCAAGATCGAGATGTCATAGCTCAGTTGGAGGTTAGTCGTTCGGATATTTTTCTTGTGGTTGGCATAACTAACCGTGACCTAGTCCCTCCAATACATGGCCGCGCAGAAAGAGCATCCGCTGATCTCGACAATATTTGTTCGAACATTGATGGATCGCAGGTACTTCTACGGGATACGTGCATCAGCAGCTCGGGCTTTGGTGAAACATGCCAAGGAGGAAATCAATTGGTTGGGGTTGTACCATTTGGAGAGAGCATTCCAGGAAATGTTCTGCCTTCCAGGGTCACCTATGACTCGTTCCAACGATTTTTCCGACCGGGCTGCATACATCCTGCAGTTGGTCATACCTGAAGCCATATCCAAGGTGCGCGACAATGGTGGCCGGACTCCGATGCGGGTGAAACGCTTCCTATTTGAAAAGCTGAAGTTCAATGATAACTCGAACAACGAGGTAGGCCGCTTTGGAAACTCGCTATTGTAGTGAGCATCAATTCTGACGTCGAGCAGTATTCGGACAATTTCTATGTTGCGACGTTAATGCGGTCGTTATGTGACGCGATGCTAGGGAGGGCCGAGGTCCCTCAAAACAACTTCGATGACTTCGACATGGAACGAGTTCTCGAGACCCAAGCTGAAGAGCAACTGGAACAGGACGCCATAGCTGAAATCGATCGATACCGACGGATGGACGAATGGTCCAGCTCATACCAGAACGTCTATTCGCGGGCGGCATTACGGTGTCAGAGGCAACTCATGCAAGCTAATATATTGGAATTTGATTACATGCAGTTCCTACCATACACTCGTGCCGGAACCTACGATCTACTCCGCTTGGACGCTTTTGAGTGCCTCGTCGATATGGACATTTTCGGTAGTATTGAACTTTTGAAATGGTTCATTTTCACAATGTCAAGCGACTCTTCTGCCTGGCTTCGGCGTCGACTGCATAACGCCTTCGGCAGAGCTCTTGCTCCGGTTGCGTTTGGCCGCGGACCGGCCAATGAAGCACCCGCTCAGAATGATGGCTTGATTATTGAGCAAGAATCCAGTACGGAAGTTCGTCAAGCAGATCTTGCACGACGTCAGACCGTGCCCGGCGCTATGGAGGGCCTCAGGACCGAGCTCTCTGGTGATCAGGCCTTGAAGGATTATCTTTGGGCTGCCTGCAATTCGCCGTGTATCGGGTTACTAGAGCTTTCTGAGTTCACGGACCTCTGTCGGGTCTTGTACGAACCGATCACGTCCCTGAAGGTGTCACTCAGATACCCACGGTACTGGAAAGTCAGGAATCTAGGAAAGGTAAGCCACCGCAATCGTCATTATCAAGAGCTATTCCATGTAAGCTAACGCAACATTACAGGGACGCTTGCACTTCTACAAATCGGACCGTGTTCGAACAACTCTCACAAAGGACGCCGCAGCCGCTTCGACAAAACGCAAGCGAGAGGACCAGGGAATGCCACCTCCCGGTCCTCGCATTACATTCAAGCAATCCAAAGTTGGCTCAGGGACCCCATCCGCGATCTCCATGTCAACCCCACAACCCAAACCGAAATTGCACATTCCCAAGGTGTCCTCTTCTCCCGCTCCAGCTACACCGGGCACACCGTCAACTCCGGCCACCACTCCAGGCGGTGGTTTGAAGTTGAAGCTGAAAATCGGGCAAAAGCCGAAATAATCAACTTAATTCGAGTCCCAACGGCCGTTTTGTTTCCTTTCATATCTGTATCTTATATTTGATCGTTTCTTCTTTATTTCTATTCTTCCATATCATGACGGTAGACGGTGGGGTTTCTAAATGATCTTTCAAGGCGTGGGGTGGGAATGAATTATACTTTTCGAGTTATTCTTGACATTCATAGCTCTTGTTCTGGCGTTTGCTTTCATTCTGCATTTGGTTTCCAGGCTCATTTTCCGCTGATGCAATCGATATCCTTTGCGCTTCATGTCTTGCATCGCCAAATAATCAAAACCATTCTCGAAGCGAACCGTGGCCTCAAGGGACAAAATCTCTATGTGAGCTTTTATTTTCCCCATAAGACAATGTACTGAAACCAAGTAAAATATTCTGATCGTCCCATTATGAGCAACCAACCCGTGAACTCCTTATTGCATTAAAACAACCCTCGCCAAGAGAAAAATAGAAAAGGTATAAGAACTTGAATAGCGTCCAACCCCCAACCGCGCTGGTCTGCGTGTTTATTTCTCGCTTATCCGTTCCAGGGCCTCGAGCATAACGATGGAGTTACCGCGGATGACCTGCAGTTTTCTTAGCATCTTCCCTGTGAACCGTCCAACAAAGATCATTTTGTTCTTACCACCATGCCGGCTGCTACCTTCTCACCACCCGGCTTCTCTTCGAAAGCCTCGTCCAGGACAAGGTTCATGAAAACCTGTAACGTCCAATGTCAATCCTCAGTCCAAAATATGTCGTCCAACCCAGCACACTTATTCCCGAATCTCGCAAGCAATATACCGAAGAAAACAAAATCGGGGTAGTAGGAGATCGTTTCACGTACATCGTAACCTCTAAGAACGCCAATGACTTTGCGGTCGCCGTTAAGTTGGCAGAATACCCGCTTTTCCATGTACTAATCGCGCGCCAACAGTCAGCTCTCTCCTATCATCTGAGGATGGTAGTATCGCAACATACCTTCTTCAATTCTGGTTGAGCTTGAGGCATCTTGACTAGCCGGTGCTGAGTATAATCGTGTTGCCGTTCCTTGTCGCGCCGCGGACTTTGAGACGTGCGGTGGAATAAGCTGGATCGGAGAAAGGATGTTCCCGCAAGCTCCAAAAAGGCGGAGTTCCGGTGACGACAGAGGATGAGATTGCTACTCTTTTTTGTTGTTATTTTTATATTTCCCATTGAGCTGTGCTCTTTTGATATTCACAATGAGTTCTTTTGCGAATCGGAGAAAGCCTCGCAAGATTGGCGGCGATGACGAAGAACACGATGAAGGTGGCGGACAAGGTTGGTTGATTTCTAGAAACTAGCATGAGGATGATATTGAGCTAGAGCTGATTGATTACACGATTAGAACCAGTTGTCAAGCGACCGGCGCATTCCAAAACGAAGCAAAAGTCGAAATCGCGCCTATCTTTCGGTCCGGGCGGGACATCGATGAACGACGATGCCGAAGAAGAAAGCGAGGTCGTCTTGCCTAAACGGACCGGTCTGGGAAGACGAGCAGTTGAGAAAAGCGCAGCTCAGCGAGGTCTAACGCCATCTGGGTTATCTGATAAAGTCCAATTCAAAGTCGGATTGGAGCAGGAAAGGCCAAGCTACAGTGAAGATTATTTGAAGGAGCTTCGGGATTCGCAGCCTGCAACACCGAAGAACATGACAGAAAAGGAGAAGGAGAAGACGGTTGATGTGGCTGCAAAATTCGGAGAGGTCATGAAGGTGACAGCACCGTCGGCCATTCCCAGCGAAGCGGAGATCAGGGAGAAGAAGGAAAGGCGCGCGCGGCTGGCCAAGGAACATGGCTACGGGGCGAAAGAGGAAGATTATATTGCATTAGATGATGCTGGGCAGGTCGAAGAGTGGGATCCAGAGAGTTTAGGAGAGGAGAGGGACACCCGGTTGCTCAGAGACGACGAAGACTTTGCGGAAGGTTTCGACGAATTCGTGGAGGACGGCCGAATCTCTCTTGGACGGAAAGCAGAGCGCGAGCAGAAGCAGAAACAGCGTGAAGAAATGAGGGAACTGATCAATGAAGCTGAGGTACCTTCGGACGAGGACGATTCGGATCTGGAGGAAAAGGCCGCCTACGAGGCCCATCAGACAAGAGCCGCGATGGGTAATGGAGGACGTGATCGAGTGGATCGACCAAGGACTCCGCCTAAGATGGCTCCGCTTCCGCGTCTCTCGAACAGTATGGATCGTTTCCGTACCAATCTTGCTGTGATGGAGAAATCAAGAGCACAAATGATCAAGCACATGGAAGACCTGAGACAGGAGAAAGCAGATATAGCTGCACGAGAAGTGGAAATTCAGGCCCTAATCAAGGAGGCTGGGGACAACTATGAGAAACTCAGGTTGGAAGCTGGACTCACACCCGATGAAACGTCTGAGATGCAAAATTCGCGAGGACTAGAGAATATCGGTGCTCCAATGGCAATAACTGCGGGCAATTCTGAAAACGAATCTTGAACGGTCGACGGATTCTCTATCCATCGCACTTGCCTCCTGGTTCTCAACTTAGCTCTTTCCCTGTTGGGACTGCGGGTTTCGGCCGGGTATACAGGAACATCTTCATGACATCCAGCAACAATTAATCGCAGAAACCAATTGATTTGATATGATACCCCAATGAACTGAACTTAATTTTTCGACTTCTTGGGATCCTCTTAATATGCCCGGGTCAGCATTCTTCTCTCTTTCTCGGAAGCCCCGGCGTAGAACTACGCACGAAGATCATACGAGAAGGTGCGTCATGAAAGCATATTGGGAGATAATTCACATACTCATCGAACTCCAAGACAGCAGTACGGCCTGCGCTGGTTCGAGAGCCCAATTGACGGGAAAGGACAACTATATCGACATTCCGACGCCACTCCAATCGAACTATTCTTTGACTTGTTCTTCGTCGCGAATCTATCGACCTTTACTGCTACGCACGAAATCAATAATGTGGAGGGTACGTGGTCCTTATACTGGAATAATCTCTTACCAACGGAGAGTTCTAACAGGAAGACCAGCTTTGGGGGCATATATCGGTTTTCTCGGGGTGATCTGGTTTACCTGGCTCCAAGTGACACTATTCGATGTACGGTTTGCGCGAGATTCGGTCTTCGAAAGAATTTGCAAAGCGGCACAATTGGCTGTCATGGTCGGATTTGCTTCGGCTGGGACACGGTTTACAACCCGAGTTCAGGGTGATAACGTCTGGGCGTTTCAATCGCTGAGTCTGCTGTTGGCCGGGAGTCGAACGCTATTGGCGATACAGTATACTTTCAACAGTCGTTTTTTTCATGGGAGGATGGAGGATACTGCCAGAGGCATGAAGCGTATCGTCGCAATTCTTGGACTTTCCAGCGTTGTCTATCTCGGAGTAAGCCTATTACCACCCTATCGCCGGGATACCATACTCATATCGCGAACCGTTTGCAGCTGTTCTTTGCCTTCAAAGTACGGAACGGACCCCAGACCTACATATGGACCGTTTGGTTTGTGCTATTTGGGCTCGAGATGTGGATGGTGATGGGGATATCCGGCGCCACTCCCCGTATAGGACTCCAAGACACACATCTCAACGTGCGAATGGGACTCCTTACCTTGATCATCATTGGCGAAGGCGTCATAACCATCACCAGAATTGTGAACAAGACAGTACGGCCTGGCGGTTGGACCAAATGGTCGTTTGTCCACATTCTAGGTGTCACTAGCAATGTTGTATGTCTCGGATGACCTTTCCGCTGGATAATATTTCCACTGATGTCTCTCTTTCTTCTTTTTAGTACGTTTTATGGCAGGCATATTTCGATGTTACACCACGAGATGCCCTTGGGAAGATCACACAGCAACTGTGGGCGCAGCTTCACTATCCCTTTCACGTGGTGCTGATCCTCCTGCTTGAGGGAGCGGGTATTCTTGCTTTGACGCTGGACATAACGTTGAAAATCACTTACCTGACAGAGACGATCCTGTTCGCCTGCGAGGAGCCGCGACCCAACGCTGAACGGGCCATTAGGCTTCTGCGAAGTACTATTGCGGATATGGAAATCGATTACAATCGCGGGGCCATTAAAGAAAAAGCAGTGATCTCGGCCATTTTGGAGGATCTACCGAACCGGCCGTTGTGCCCAAACAGTACTGCTGTGGCTCTCTACTCTCTGACGGATGATCGGATCGACGATCTTGTGGGGAATGTCACGGCGGCCCTGTTCTCCAGTATGGGGCTCAATCCAGCTGAGGGGACGGATATAAGTCAGCTGAACAATGCTCAACTCCTACGGATGTATATGGAATTGCTGGGATTTGTGTATGTGTACTACTTCATCGTTGCTTCGTTGGCAATGTTTCTCTTTGCGGCTTTTGTGGTCCTAGCTCGCCGCCATACTCGCAAAGCGTATGTCGCCGTTGGAGTTGCTGTCCGCATCGCCTTGGCCATTTTCCTTTGCGGACTGATCTTCTTTGCGAGCGATTTCCGGTTAGCATACTCCTTTATGATGTCTCCGACCATACTCTACGCTTTTACATTTGTTTTATTATTCGGTATGTTTCGTCTGCGATGCTACTTCATCCAATGGTTCTAACAGATTGTAGTACTTCTGGTCGACCGACTGCTGGATTACTTGAGTAGTAAGGAGGCAATGGGCTGGCGGATGCAACCGAGTGAACGGGGGAGTGAAGGGGAATCTGGACGGGAGGCGACACTGATACCGGCGACGTCCGGAGGGGTGGTCATTGATTCTCGATCACCGTCCTGTTCGGCGTTAATGAGAGCACGGATTAGTGAACGGGGCAGGATCAATTAAGTCCAGAAGCACCTGCTTGAAGTGACATGTCAATCTAGGGTCATGTTATTAATTTGCAGAGGATCGAAACTATGAGTATCTAGATTGATGGCCAAGCTTCTAGAGCCTTTCAATTGGTATATGTATACAGACACCAAATGAGAAACAATAAAGTGGGCTTTGGCTTCTGACAAACGTACCCTTCCAGAATGACGGATCACTTCCCCCGTCCAAGGTTACTTTTATTTTCTTTTCACGCACTGAAGAATTGATTCATTTCGTTTTCAATTGTTTGGAACCGGAAGCTGGTCACTTGCTTCCCCGTGCGCCGCTTCTAATGCAAACCAGTTGAAGCGGCTCGTGGCAGATAACGAGAGAATATTTGATCATGGACAACCAGTTCAAACCGAGCTCTTCGCCAATCTGGGGATTTATTGAATAATGCGATCGCGCCGTACTCCCCGTCACCTCTGTACATACACCCGTACTTATTGCAGTGCGGGGTTTCCGAATGCATGTCCTTGTGCATGGTTGAGAAGAATATAGATCATCCGGGCATGAATTTGATATAGGCCCAACGTGCTATTGGCTCGTGTTATGTTTTATTTCTTTTTCCGATGTATCGCCTTCCATATTCTTTGTGGTGCAAGCAGGTAGCCTTCGGGGGAGGGGATCCGTGGAATCGGATGGTATGCTTGATTGCTTGATCAATGCAGGAGGCAAACATCCTGGTCTATGCATATATTATTATAGGTATTATTATGGGGTTCCGGGTTGAGTTGGCAGAAGGCGAAATCTGTATGTGGAATGCACTGAGGATTAGTTTGCAGATACGCAGTGTGTATACAGCTGGAGTATCGAGCACCTGTCAACACTGACTCTGCGATACTGCACGGGGTACTGAGGAGTTTCAACGACAAGCAAATGCATGAAACTGCAGGATGACCAGTCAACTGAGAGAAAATAAATCACCTCACAAAAACACGAGGGTAGAAATCAGCACAACGGCTCTGGATTTTCCGGAAAAGCCCGAGTCGAATGGAATTCTCCGACAAACGTCTGTCAATAAAACATAATCTCGGAGTTTAAATTGTTTATTTATAAAACTCTTTGGCTACTAAAGTAGAGACAATAACCAACAGAAGGGAATGGGAAGAGACCAAAGGAAAAAAAAAAAGTAAATATGGCGGTAGGCGGTAAATGCAGCCACCCCGAATAGACCATTAAGGAACGAAGCCCTACTTGTGTACATGCATATTATCGGGGCTCCACCGGCGCCTGTCGCTATCCGACGGTCACAATTTGTTTTCTTTTCTTTTTTTTTTTTACCCTTGTGTCTGATCAGGGGACTTTTTCTCCGTTTAACCATTATATATGTTTTTTCTATGATTTTGATTGTTTTATTTTGTCTCAGTACTTCTAGACTAGGAAATACGTGCATATCTCCCGACACCCGCGGTGAATCGTCGTTCATCGTCCTCTTTACTGCCAAGATTTGATCAACGCTTCCAGATTTCCGGTAGATTTTTTTTTGTCATTTACACAGAGCAAAAGGCAGACAGACAGGTCGCCGCCAGATACATAGACCAACACAGAGGCAACACAAGAAACACAATGCGACTCGTCAATTGATCAGCCACCGATACAGTACCAAACTAGAGCATAGTAGATCCCGTCGCTTCAATCAGTTACTCCGGTTCCCGGTAGAAGTCCCTGTTCCTTTCTGTCCGTAGAAAGAAAATGTGGCAATGCCAGGGGGTTAGAGTATCTGTTTCGACAAGTCCCAGATCTTTAGTTCCGTCGCGAAGTTCCTTGTCTGTTTCCATACCTCCCTGGGTCAATATTGTTCGGGATTTGGTATGGAACGAGGGGGATCTACTTCCGTTCGATAGTTTAGGGTCCTTTCTGTTTCTTGACTCGAGGGGATCTGAGCTTTGATATGTGTGTATAGGAGAGGAGAGGTAGTGGATGATCATCCGGGGCTATGATAGAGAGAGTGTGATAATAAAAGGCACTGCCGACTCTGTAGGAAACCCCATTTCTCTATCTCCATCATCTCCAACTCTATCATTCTTTCTTTTCTTTTGCTTTCTAGTTAGCCAACGGTGCATCTCTTCAGTCATTCCCATCCTTACCTGCATTGCATCTGAATCAGATATCTCTCGTCCACTCACAACCAACCCTCCATCAGCAACCGTAACCAACAAAACAGTCACCAGCCCAAAGTCTCACTCAACCATCCGAACCAACAGGTGAAACACCTCCACCTGCATCGTCAAATTTTAGAATAGAATGCTGACAGCCTATAACATGCAGGTTATCCTTTAAGCTTGACAGCAACGTGCAGTGAAGACACCGGGAATCGGCAGGATTTCAACGACGGAGATCGATTAGCAAAGACATCTTGTATACAATTCATTGATCAAGAGCGGTGAGGTCGCTTGCTTATATCAGGTTCGTTCATCTTCACTTTTATGTTTACCTGACAACTTCTTCGTCGCGTCAATGATTTCTGACTTTCATCAACAGCCAACCTTTCCATCAATCAACATGTCCAACGGACAGACACCATCAATCGAGCAGGTCCAGATTCAATACTGGCCTGAATCGTTCGCCATCCACCAGAATCGGCAAAAATTTCCCTCTTCACCTGTTCCAGATGAGAATAGCCTCGCCCACCCTGTGCCAACGTCTTTGCACTTGACCAATAGCAACTTTTCTTCCTTGGAAGAGTCGGTCTATCCAAAGCGCGAGGCCTCTTCCCCTTTGGCAGGTAAAACTTTATATCCTATCTTCAAACCAATGTTGATACTAACGATGCTCAGGCTCAAATCACATCGCAGGGGATCTAAGCCTCTTCCACGCACAAAGCTCCCCCAATAGCTCCGTAACGACATTTGATGAGCCTTGCTTCACACCAATGTCCAGCACATTCGGCACAATGAATCCTGCATCATGGTCTTCATCATCTTTATCCTCAGCTTCATCGACCTCTTCCTCTTCTGCTTCCACGCAGCACTACCCTCAACAAGTAGACGCAGCGACAATGGGAACCTGGACCAATATCCCTTATTACCTACCATCATCCAATCAATGCTTGCCTCCAGCTATCGACACTACATGGGAAGTGGTCCAGCCTACCAGCGAGGAGATGATGATGTTCAACGGACTTCCATGGCTGGATTTCAACACGGACGAGGCTCCCACGTACTTCACCAGTCCAGTCCCTGAGATTACCGAGCACAAAGCGTCCGTCTACCCTTCATTCACTCATCAGCAGCAGCACATTCAACCTCAGCCACTTCAACCTCAGCTCCAATCTCAGTTCTATACCACGACCCCAGCTACTACCATCCCAGCTGCACCCCGACCAGCCGCACCAACTCCTTCTAACACGCGCAATGCGTTCTTAATAGAGTGCAAGCGGCGTGGCTTGTCCTACAAGGACATCAAGCGACTCGGTGGCTTCAAAGAGGCAGAGTCCACCCTGCGAGGGCGTTTCCGTACCTTGACCAAGACGAAGGAGCAACGTGTCCGCAAACCCCAATGGGAGGAGAGAGATGTACGTTCATTTTCGCCAGTATACTAGACTGAGCTGTTAGCTAACACGTGGTAAAGGTCCGTTTGCTCTGCGAAGCGGTCCACGCCCTCTCTTCTGAAAGGGAGCGTCGCACATACCGGCGGAGTTTCAAGCAGAACTCTCTCTGTCGAGGACAAGGGTGTAGCTGTACTGCTCACTGCCATACTACAGGTGAAGGTGCAGACCGTGGAGTGCCAAAGGTGTCGTGGAAGAAAGTGGCTGGGTATATCTGGCTGCATGGTGGCTCATATCATTTTGGCAATGCCACGTGCAAGAAGAAGTGGGCGGAACTCCACAATATTAACTTGAAATGACTATTATCGTCCTTGTTATTGTGATTGCCTTAGCGAGCGGATATTTCCTTTGTTCAGACGGTTGGCTGGCGTTTGTCTCTTTAACATGTTTGGGCGGGTTACTCTCTACATATAGATAAAAGTAATAGTCGGTCTACACCACACCAATATACCTAATTCAACCATAAGCTCTGGGATATCTACAACGAGATCCTCCTCCCAACCGGAAACCCGGCTTTCCCCAGCACACCTCCCAACACATCTGGACTCCTCTTCAACTCCTCCCACTCCCCCTCCATTTTAACCATCAGCGTACCCCCCAAAATCGTCCCATTCAACGCAATAACCCCCGGCTCAACAGCACCATCCCCCTTCGCCTCCTCCTTCCCTTTGATAGGAATCATAGCATTCTCGCTCCGCCGCGGACAAATTATCATTGCAGTCTCGGTCATAGCAAGGTTATGGCTGATAGCTGCAGGACCATGGTCTTGTACACTCAAATCAGCGGGATTTTCAGAGCTTTCGATAGCAGCGGACACGGCCGCCCTGTACAGTGAGAGATATATAGAATGCAATGTCTCCGCAGATGGGTTAGTCGGTATCGGGAGCGCGAAATGCGCGAATGGCAACCGGTCATCTATCAAATATCCCTCCTTTGACTGACCATGACTCCGATCAGCAACGACATCAATCAACGGCCTCCAACCCTCAATACCCGCCCCCTCATACGTCTGCCTCATATCCTCCACTGGCAAGAACTGTATATGCCGATGTGGTTGGCTTGCACCACTTTCAGGCCCGGAGTTGAAGAACGCGAATAACCTCCCCTCCCAATTATCCCCCCTCCAAGCCTTTATACAAGCATAACAAGCCTCCAAATCCCCCCTCTCCAGCAAATCCGTCTGGCTCTTCCACTCCCTCGTCGCGAGGATGAAATGGTTCCGAATAATCGGGAATTTATTCAACACGACCCAATACCCCTGACTCCCATTATCCGAGCCAGATGTCTGAGCAACAAGTAACTCAGGCGAGGGATTATCGAACGGATCAGGTTTCTTGCCCTGTCGTTGCGCTTCGGTTTGTGCAGAGTCGGCGGGTTTGGGAAGGGCGGAGGGTTTTTTGGCGAGGGAGGGGCAATAGCGGAGTTGGTACTGTTAATTATTTTTTTTAATCTCAATGTTAGTTTGGCTAGCTCAATATTGGGATATTGGGGCGAGACGAGGACATACCGATATCCCAGAAGTCTGAATGGTGGTGACCTGGGTCGGGGAGAAGATGAGATGGCCGCCTTCTTTGGCTGCGGTGAAGCGTTTGGCGACGAGGGTGGAGAGGGGTTCTGAGAGGGCTAGTTGCATTTTGGGTGATGGATTCGAACATGTATTCTATTTCTCAATGGATGACTGGGTAATTGAGGTGCAGTGATGTTGGGACAAGGTTGCGGAGGGGAGTGCGGGGCATGTGATGATTCCATGGCACGAGGTGAAGTAACTGTCAAAGTATAATTCAATTCTACATTTACATGCAGGACTACTACTCGAAAATCATGTATAAGCAAATGATAGACTTTCATTATTCGAACCAAATATTTTCCTTGCATTTTCCTTGAGATTACCAACGCCAAAACCCCCGACATATGAAATAAGCTATTTTCTCACAAGCAAAACTCAGTGGTATCAATTTCCAAAATAAAACAAACAGACAGGTCACTCATAATACAAGATGCAAGATTGACGTAATTATATGCAACAAAGGAAAGAACAAATGAGAAAAGACAAAAGAGAAACAATCAGGTTCTCATCAACTCGTCCAAATCAACCTCATCTGAAGATCGACTGAGTCCAGGCAAGGGCACCATCGGTTGCCCGATGAGTCGCGTCGAGGGGCCATCGATCCACTCCCCTCGCTCCTCAGCAGTAGCACTGAAGACGCCATCAGCGCGCTTCATGGTCTCGATGTCGAGGTCGGTGATGTATGCATCGCGGTTGGTGCCATCGCCTGCTCCGCCAGGGAGCTTGACGCGGACCTCGAACTCGTTGTCGAGCATCATCTCGTCCTTCCACAGACGACGCGGGCCGTCGAAAACGCAGAGAACGCGCTTCTTCGTCTTCATGCTGCTCGCGGGACACCCCCAGGACTGAGGGTAGAAGTCCCGGTTATTCCGCCGCCGCGACACCATTGGACGAAGCTTGTTGCTGCCGCTGTTGGAACTTTGTGTCGAATTCTTGGTGACAGCGTTCTTTCCCAGGATGGAACGCGAGCTCGAGTTGCCCTTTGTGGACTTGATGCTGCCCTTGCCCGACTTTTGATTCGAACCATCATGGTTAGACTGAGAACCGATGCCAGCCGTGTTGTTAGTCAACTTATGCTTCTCCATGGTCTTCTGGACCTCCTCGTCCGAGTCCACTTCCGCCAACAGTTTTTGGTTGATGGCTTCGCTGGGCTCCTCCTTTTGCACCACGCGGATCAGACAGTCATCCAAGTGCTCGTAGAACTCTTGCGGGTTACTAAAAGTACCCGAGCAGTCCGAGCATTTACCAGTGGAGTCACTGCTGTACGCCATGGTGTTCTTCGGGTTCAAGTTCTTCTTCCGACAGTTGGGAGGAGTCTGCTCGACACCATGCACAGAGGTCAAATGACGCTTGAAGACATCGGCCCGGTTGAAACTCTTCTCCGCGGGAGAACCTGATCCCGGGCAAAACCCGCAGATCGCGGTGCCTTTGTAGTGGGTAAGGGTGTGGCGGTTCTTGTCGTACTTGCGAGCGAAACCTTTGATGTGCCACTCGCAGTTGACAATCGGGCACTTCTCGGGTCTCTCAGCCTGATGCGTGAGCATGTGGGCCTTCAGGTCTTTGAATGGCCGACCACACTGTGGATGAGGACAGCGCCCCTTGGTATCATCGTCAACACTACTGGCGGAAGGACTACGGCGAGAGCCGCAGCTACGGGTGGAAGAGGCAGAGGATCGTCGGTTGTACGCGGGCTGATAGGAGGGATTGCCAGACAGGGTGGCTTGCGATGAGAGAGGCTGTTTCGACTCTTCCGTCTCATTGTTCTCGAGGCTCTCCAGGGTAGGGAGAAAAGACGTCTCTGGTGATTGTTGTGCAAAGACAGATTGGCCCATAGCGTAGCTGGGTTGCTCGGGATAGGTGACAGGCGAGGAGTCATTAGGTTGGTGAGGAATGTGTTGGATCCAGGAAGGGTCTGCTTATCATCAGCAAAGTCTATCGTTTTCAATACATGGCAGTGAAACTGACCGACAAAGTTATCTGTGCCCTTCTTTTGAAGGTAGGCCTCTGCTTCCAAGGTGTTGATCATCTGGTCGCTAGGAAACAGATCACCCATAGCACCAGCAAGACTAAGGCCGTGACTTGTATCCATCCAGCGTTCTTGGATGCCTTGTGTGGCAGAATACGGAGAACCAACGGCAGACGAGGATGTACTAGCAATTGAGGGGGCTGAAGCACTAGACAGAGAAGGCAGAGGTTCCGGAGCCTGAATAGCAGCAGCCGGAGGCGAACCGGAAAGAGAAGGGAAACCAGGCTTCTGGATGTCCTGCGTATATAATGGTGGCTCGTAGTATGATTGTGTGACTCTTATTGTGTCGTTGTTCTGCCCGAATCCATCTAAATTGTCCATAGGAAATGTGAAGAGGTCGACCATCGACGGGTCCATCGTAGGGCTTTGGAAGTACGGGACTTCCTGTTGTCTCGAGGGCATGACCGCCAACATGGTGCAGGTTATAAGAATATCTGTTGGTGATGCGTTTGGATGCAGGATGTGAGGGAGGGAAGGCAACGGAGAGGGAGCGGTGCGAATCGCAGTCCTACAGCAAGCAAGGTATGTTAGTATTGCTCTTCTATAGTAATGGATGACAGAATGGTGCATACCACTGCTCCAATTGGCCGTGAGATAAGGTTCCGTCAAATTGCGGGCCGTCAAAAGGGCGGAACGTGCCAAAGCCTTGGATATTTGGTATATATAGAAGGCGTAAATGCAGCAAGGGATCGAGTGCAGCAGGAATGTCAGAATCTCTAAATCAAGGAATTGGCGTGGATAGTGGATAAGAGAGTATTCCAAAGGACAGCACAAGGGCAAGGAAGCTATCTGATTTGGAATTCGGAGGGATTGAGGGACAGGACTAAGAAAGAGGAGGGACAGACAGAGACACAATTGACGAGGTATCTCTGGTCAGGAATAGAAGAAATATGCAAGGACGGACAATTAGGTGGTTAGGAAGAGAGGAATGCAATGGTATGTGAATGAGAAAAAAAAGATACAGAGAGGAAGATAGGGAAGTTATAAAGAAGAGGTGAGAGGTGGAGGAGCAGTATTAAATGATGCTCATGAGAGAGAGGACCTACTCTTTTCGGGCGGGTGTTGGTATTGTATTTGTATGGGATCTGGAACCTTGTGACGGGCGCCAGAGCCTGACTCAAAGCCACTCTTATCCAGCCTGCTGGAGGCCAATCAGAGGGGATTTTCAATGCGGATTCGGTGCCGACCGTGTCCATTTTTTTATTTTTTATTTTATTTGAATTAGTGTATGTTGTATCAGTACGGTATCGTAATGATAAGCCTTGTGTAAAAAAAAAAGAAAGAAAGAAAAGAAAAGCCACCCCACAGGCTAACCCAAGGGATGTGGAGATGCCGGAGGAGCAGGGACAGGGCAGTGAACGCCATCTACCATGACAGTGTCCGGTACTCTACGAATAAACATGCAAAGTGATCCAATGTAAACACCCTTATTACATCTATTGACGCAATATCACAACTACATTCGAGAATAATACACATTATTTGTAAAGGTAGCGGAAGAAAAAGGGTGTTCGTCGGCTTGGCGGGAACGTCCCATCACTTCGGTTCTGACAGTGGCTGGCTGAAGAAGAAGCATGGGCCTCAATCGACCCTCACCCAATTCATAACCCCTGTCATTATTACTCAGTACTAGTGGAGAGTAGTGCATTGTATGTACGTATGGAGTAAATCAAGGCTATGAACTAGACTCGATAGGGTAGAGATCTTGGATTCACTCCGATGGACCGTCCATCCCGGGCAGCTTCACCATGGGCCTGGGTGCCGATCGGAGGGGCATTGGCCCCACCCAGATCCACTCAGGGTTCCTCTGATTTTTCCCCTTTTCAGCATCCTACATGAGTCTAGTCCACAAGGTACCGGAACTATTGGCGGAGAGGCCGTGACGGACGTGACGGGACTCAAAAGGTGCTCGTGCCAATCAGCGGGTGCAATGGCGGGAAGCCCGTGCGACCGTCATATACACATTGTGCTCGCGCATTACTCTGTACAGTACCGTAGCTCCTTGTGCACGAAGTGAGCCAGTCGAGTCAGTCTATTGTCTCACATGATCTTGTTCATGCCCTGTAAGGATAAATTCCTGTGCAACCAACATTCACCATCCTGATCAGATCTTGTTCAGAGTCGAGCCAACGCCTGTTGTGCAGATCATTCCGGCTCAAGAAGTCCGGATATGATATGATCGATCTTCACCATTCCTTCAGATTGCGGGCGAGATGTCATCTTGTCAGAGCACTACCCGACAAACATGGGGCTATCCTCTACACGACGCTAACAAAACTAGCAGCGAATATCAATCATGTGGCTCTTGTCAATCTTCACTGACGGTTTCCCAAAATCATGACACTTGCATCATACTTTTTATTTCTCTGCAGCCCCATCGATGTACGGTATTGACGCTGTTCTCCGTTTGGAAAAAGAAAACATGGACAGCCACAGTTTCGCTGCGCCACATAAATGGGCTGCTGTTGGATCGCTGTCATCGGTGTTTCCGGCTTCCGAGAATGCCCGTGTGGCGCAGTTGTTGTTTTGATGCTGAAGATGTCATATCGCGATCGAATCTACCATTCCGGAAAGATATAAACAGAAATGAAAATTTTTACTTACTGCTCGTCTACTGTATCATGCGCCCTGACCGAATATCTCTGTTTCTAGCCTCACTTACCTCGGTCGCATCGCCCTCACTTTCCCATCTCCTGGCGGTGACGGCTGCGCTGCATCCTTGACGGGCCGGACAACGCTGCTACATATGATATATCAATCAGACCGATACGATATACGTTAGGCCACAATCTTCCGTCTAAATGCGGGTCAACCGACTTCGACCCATGTGCTAGTTTGGTTGAAAAGGAAGGGAAAAAAAAAAGGCACGGATTACTCTCCTTATCCCTGGATACGGGGTGTTCAGCTCTCCATGGACTGGACTATCCTATGGGTCTGTCAACATGACAGTCGGACCCGCAAAAGGAATATTCTGGATTCCGTCCAGAGTACCGAGATGGACATGTTGAATAAGAGTGTTGAGACAAGAATATATTAAAACTCCACAGGCCACCTGTCATTATTTAGATCTACAGGGTACATGGTATTGCAGAATGTGTGCATGTCACGGATTACTCCGTATTACTTGTACAAGTACTTTGATGAAATACCAGTCCAAATCAGGTATATATGCATGATCGGCCTCTCCGGCGCTACCAGACTACTTGATAATCCGCTGTATAATATTCATTAGCCGAGGGTGAGGAATTTATGCTATCAAAATTACATTCTTGGTAGTACTTTTGGCGCTTACGATCACCTTGCACAGGTTGACATCCAGATCCCCGTTTCCATGTGCCAACTCGATAGACTCAAAGCCTATCGCATACGGTCCATGGAATGAACTCCTCAGATCATAATAAATAGATCCTGGTCAGAACTATATTTACGGAACACAAACTCGGCGGAACCACCATCCAGATCGATAATCACATCCCATCACAAACATAATCCAGATCCAATGTAACACTCCATCATCTCGAACCTCCCCAATCTGAATTTCCTCATTTGCTGACATCCCATCAATTTCGCCTCGTGAAACCTGTTCTCCGTGGATCTGCTCGTCGTCCCCGCAAAAGGCTTTCACCAGTCATTGCTCGTCGCCTTACTGTATCGCAAACCTCTTAATTACCTGCCGAAGTCGAACCATTGCTTGGACCTCCTCTTTTCTCCTGCGAGGAGGTGTCACACTGTAACCAAGAGTGACATATGTATGTCTGTAAATTCAACTGGAAATACTCCATCGTTTCCTGGTTTTGGGGGCGGCTTTGTTCGTTCGAATGGGGCGCTGTGGCCAGTTGTTTTCGTAATTAGTTTCCTGAATTGTCAGCTTGCTTACTGTGATGCGTATGCTGTCTATTTTGTTTGCGATAGGTTGCGCAATCTGTACGGGCAGGTTCGTATGGCTCTTTTTCAGACCAGGATGCATGATGAAGTTGTTGGAATGTTAATTTGTATGTACAAGTGTCTGTACTGTTTGGTTGCGCATATGCACAGGGCTGCAGTTTGAACTTTGACTCAGATGGAGCTAGTCTTGTGGGCTGCGAAGTCGACCAATGACTCGGCTCTATTTAAATGCCATTGACAATGTTGTATTACTCCATCACAGTCAATGCTAGAACTTGGTCGTAGGTCCAAGCTAGACTGCAAGGTTAGTATTAATCCATTATGCATTGTTGGTCATCCATGCAGCAATACGGAGCCTCTACGACTCGGTATAAGTGATCCGAGGATCAACTACTGGGCATTAATGAACGAAAATCGGCTAGGCCCTCTTCGTATTTGAGTTGCACTGCTCGAAGTACCGTGTCCACTCCGAAAGATATTTCCTACTCTGCATGAGAGATCGTTAATAGCAAAGCTCGACTCGAATTGATAATTTTTCCCTAACCGCGATCCAGCCAGCCCTCCCCAAATACACAAATAAGCGCCTTGGAGCCCCGCACATGTCTTCCCCTCCTCTGCCTCCAGCAAGTAAATCAGATCACATGGCGTTCCCCTGCATTGACCTTAATGCAGAGCTCATGCGCCACGTAATCGAATTCTGTTTGCTTGTTTGCTTGTCTATGAAGTACTCGCTTGCTCTACATCACATATCCCCATTCCTCCGTAAATAGCTGGACCGTGCTAGTTCTTCCCGAGAATAAATGGCTTGGCTCCATCTGAATCTGGGGGTGGCAAGTTCTTTCTTTTCCTCGGGAGGATACCCACATGTCAAGCTCGAAGCGACTGACTCGACCCAGCCATCCTACGAAGCAACAAAACATACAGACGTACCCAAAAACACGACCACGAGTCTTTGGTTTGCAGGTAAATAAATAGCCCCTCCACAAATCAATATATGCAATCTAATCACAAATAGATTATCTTTGCTTTTCTTTCAAATTGACATAGGTATGTTTGCCTTGGAGATCGATCAGCACGTATCCTTACTCTGATAGGGTACCGAGTATAAACTTTAATCTGAACCTAAGTGGGTCTTTTTCCCGCCCGGGAATAGCCTCGAACCGATCCAGAGAAAAGCGAACACCTTTCCCGCTATTCATTACGGAGTTGTTTTTCCCGGGTCGCTCTTTCGACAGAGCTAACCGTAGTTGAGGGGCTATGGTTCTGTGCTCCATATGTGTTGACGAATGCTAGCGCTTGAATATATCAGATTTTGCTCTCTGGAAGCCAATGGCTGGTACCGAGGAGGGTGTTTGGGATCGATTGTTTTCACGGAGATTCGGAAGGAATTCGGGCTAAGAGATTTTCCTGCCCATTGCGCTAAATTTACCGATGGCATGGCCGACATTTCTGCCGCTGTGGGATCTTGCGAGCTCTGCGGATGTTTGTTGATATGCTAAATAGATTAAATGCCGGGCAATATGTCGTCGTACGTACGTAGCACGTACGAAGCTCGCACGGTACTCCGCATACTCCATGCCGGAAAGAACTATGTAGGAAAGGATCTAATCTAATCGATCGGAAGCAAATCTCTCTGGCCGCTGCGTACAGAGTACTTGTACTTGTATTTGTACATTATGTACATAGTACTGTGCACTCTGCACTCTGCAAGGCAATACAAGTATACAGCAGTCGTCGATCAACCACCGCACCGGATAAACGCCGGTCTCTACCAGTACTCCGCTCTGGCTTCACAGCTCAACAAACTCAAAAAAAAAAAAAAAAAAAAATCAGTGAAAAGCACCAGGCTCCAGGCATGGACACACGTCTACATATCCTAATCCGTCCATCCATACAAACTATTTGTGAAAAGTCCTGCAGAAACATCTCCACAAATTCACATCCAATAACCAATAACCAAATAAAGCAGAGACGAGTTACTACATAAGTAGTAATTGTGCCGTGTGCCCGAGAACGCCTACAGCAGAAGGATCCGCAATCCGAAGTCTACCGAGAGGTACCGAGATCGTGGCTGGTACGTGCGTACTGTACTGTGCTATGTTACTGACACTTAGCTGGTAAGGGTTTGTAAGTATCGGCATTGCGCGTATTTTACCATTCTGGTGGGAACTAAGGGAGGATCTGCGGTCCATGCGCTGGGGAGATGGAAGATGGTTTGGACCCGTTCTTCCGTGCTTTGGATTTTGTGTTTTGTTTTTCTGCTGGGTGTTTGTGGTGTAGAGTGAAGAAGGTTGGATTAGATGTCGTAAAATAGATACCAGATAGAGGTACTGAAGAATAAGGTCCAAGGTACTAAAGTAAGACAGTGACCATGGTACAAAACAAAATAAAGTTCATCACGAACACCCGATGACCAATGATGTCAAGATGATGTCATCAGATCATCCACCAAAACATACTACTTATACTCGTACTCGTACTTGCCCATATGTGATTGTAGATGTACAAGCATGTTTCAGACAATTACAACAAGATCGTGAATAATCCCTGGCAGATCTGTGTGGTTACTATACTGTGTGTACTGTGATATTACTTTCTTGTGGCGATAGGATGCTTATGGCAGCCACACGGAGTGCATGGAACGCAATCCTGTATCTTTTACCCTGTGTAATTGCATAAATTTATATATCAATCGGTAATATATTTGAATTAGCCACAGTAATAATAGCTTAAATCCGGGATGCAGCGTATCCGGACCACTAGAAACATGGACATGCGCAGCAGAAGGCAAGACAAGCAAGTGATAATCAATCTCCGCAAAATGACGGAACGGGCGATGCACTGAGCTCATTCGGGTATGTCCAGGAATCCACAGATTGTTAACATATCCTTCGAGAGATCTGTCCACGATTTCATAATACTGGTGGAATGGTACTGCGCTGCAGCTTGCTGATCGTTGTCATCATAACGGAAATACCAAGATACCGGCTTAGACGTACAAACTAGTTGTACTGTATATACTGTTCTTGCATCTGTATCTGTACCATGTATCATGTACTATGTACTATGTAGATGCTCGTCATCATTTCTTTCCTTTGGGATTTGTGCATCCGAACATGTCGTCGTTGTAACTCTGGTCAGATTGTTACGTATCAGGAATACACTAGGGATAATTGGCTGGAAAGTGAGCATAGGTATGGAGTCTAATAGTACCCATCGCTTGCCCATTCCCTCAATAACAGGGTCCGGTATTTATTTCTGTTCCCCGTAGTTTGCAAGATATATATTGTACGCTCCAGCGCAGATGTCTACATTCGGAAAGCATTCTCTTACTCCAGCCAATCTAGACAAAAAAAAAAAAAAAAAAACCCTGGGGCTCTTGAATACAAGGTAAAAGTTGTAGATAGATTCATTTTATCTAAGATACATACGCATCGGAATAAAAATGAAACCCCAATTATCAGCCACGTGACTACCAAGACAACGCCCGGTTCCTGTAATTCGATGGATAGATTCATCAAAATGATCACCTTGACCAGTCTTCCTATATCGTCTCCTTTCTGCCATCAAATCAAGATGTCGCAGCACTTCCTGTCCAATGCTGGGGTCTTCACTCCCTACGCGACATGGAAACGCGTAAGAAGTATCTTGGAATTGACATCCGGCTGTCGGATAATAGCGTCGACCAGGCTTTCAATCTGCTCATGGATATTTTGAAGAGACCTGTGGAAGTTACAAGAGCCTCGCTCAGAGGGTGATTCGGAATATAATTCAGAAGAGGGTTCAAGTGTCTGGGATGACGGTGATACAGCTTGCATATTACCCTTCTGAAGCTATCCAAGCCAATCTAATCTAACTGAGAAAATGATCAACGGACAATTCCGAACAATTTCAATAATCAAGTGACTTCCTCGTCCTGTTCTTCCTCGGCGCAGGAGAAACTTTCTTCACAAGGATAAAGTCATGCTCTAACAACCAAAACCCCTGGCTCTCCCGTCCATCAATAGTTTTCATAATGCGACATTGTGCTTTCTCGCAAGCTCCACATCTTCACACCAACGATAATCGACAATCAAATCCTTCTTGATCCCAAAGACCGTATCACCACGACAGTTCGGATCCGCACTTTCCTGCACTTCGTACTCAAGAACGTACACGCCATCACCGTCATTTCCCACACGTAAATTAGAGTCTTGCTCACGGGATCGCCGTCCATGTCTTTGACGTATCTTCACACGATTGTGGGCTCGCCAGGTGTACCGACTGATGCGATGAATTCTCCATATTGGAAAGAATGAGCTTTCTCATCGTGGAACGGGCCAAGGACAGAGGACTCTGTTGCACCGGGGACGGATGGGTATGAAATAGCGTTCACCAGAGCCGAGAGACCTAGTATGTCAGACAGGAGGACAAATTCGTAGCGGACGTCTGTCGATATCTGGCCAACTTGTTTTCTAGATATAGGAGCACATTTACTCCACCAAGAGCATGGAACAAAGAAACACTACCCTAGTCAAAAACTGCCACGCCTGCTCCCACTCATCAAACTGCAATCCCACATCTCGGATATAATCATGCTACGTCTTGACCAGCCTCATGATCAAGAAGCGCAAACGTGGATTATTACACTTTGAGTTGATCATCACATTCTCCATGACATTTTCGATGGTTAGATCGAGCATCCGGGGAAGGGTTGCAGCGATTGCTTCGGGGATGCCGGACCATTTTGTGCGAGTGGCTTCGCCTGATCGTTACACAGCCGGGGGTAGGAGTAGTGGGTTAAACATGCTCTCAGACATATTTCGTATGATGGGGCCGTGAAAATTGATGTGGAATGATTGCGGTGGTTGCGTAGTGGGTCTTAGTTTTGGTCTCCTATGGCAGCTTGCTAGTTCTTATACCTACCTAGTCTGGGACAGATTTTCGGTTTTACCAACATGAGAAACATCACCAACATATATCTTCCCCGCACTATACACCCGAGGAATGAAGAGTTACTATGAATTTGTGTGGGCGATCGATCTAGTATACTCCAGATGTTCGAATCCGCCGGAGCGGAACAGCATCCGTCGGGACATCGGACATTTCTAACGAACAACAAGAATAGTAACAACGAGGATGCCCTAAACCTTTGAGTCATTTACATAACACGGACTCCTTGACCGAGCATATCCTTTGTCCATGGAGGTCCGAGTCCCGCCGGATAAGCAGATAATGAACGGATAAGCATTATGTGAGGGGTTTATCGGTGTAGTACACCGATAGATAGCTATATCTATAAGTATGACTGTGATAGATAAAAGTTGTATATATCCTGACTACTTCGATGTGTGAATCGGTATACAGTGCAAGTAATTTGCCCATCCAAAGCCGCTATGTCTTTCGACCAAGACAACCTCCGCGCCCGCTTCTGCCATGCCCTCTCCGAAATGTACAAAACTGAAGTTCCGTTATATGGCGACCTAGTCGACCTTGTCTACAAAGCAGACTCTACAGCCATGAATGACCAAGAGACATATTGCAAAGACAAGCCCAACCACATCAACCTTGACCCAGACTCAATCCTCCCCTCCCGCAACCGTGTGGAAAGACATGGTGCAATCCGCCTAGGAACAACCCACGAACTATGCACAATCCGCCGCATGTTCGCCGTTATGGGCATGTATCCAGTGGGATACTACGATCTCAGTGTCGCCGGGTTCCCGGTGCACGCGACTGCGTTTCGGCCGAGGAAGAGAAAGGCGCTGGATATAAGCCCGTTCCGGGTGTTTACTACGCTACTCAGAATGGAGTTGTTGACGGAAAAGACGAGGGAGTTGGCGGTTAGGGCGCTGGGGCGGAGGAAGATCTTCACGGAGAGGTTGGTTGAGCTTGTTGATCGAGTTGAAGAAAGGGGGCTGCTGAGTGAAAGGGAATTTGAAGAATTTATCAAAGAAGGACTGGAGACGTCTCGGTGGCATTCGCAGGCGACAGTTACGTTGGAGGAGTATCAGATGCTGAAGAATGAGCACCCGTTAGTCGCCGATATTGTTTCGTTCCCGAACTGCCATATCAACCATCTCACACCGCGGACTATCGATATTGACCTTGTGCAGAAACTTATGCAGGAAAAGGGGATGCCTACAAAGGAACGCATTGAGGGTCCTTCGCCGCGGAAGTGTCCAATTCTGCTGCGCCAGACGAGCTTCAAAGCACTGGAAGAGACGGTCTATTTCCGGGATGCTTCGTCGGGAGTCTATGTCAAGGGATCTCACACGGCGAGGTTCGGCGAAGTCGAACAGCGGGGGTATGCTCTGACGCGTCAGGGTCGGCTGCTGTACGATGAGATTCTGGAACGGGTTAATGTGGAGGCAGCGGAGGCGAAGGCTTCTGCGGCCCAGTATGGGGAGATTTTGCAGGGACAATTTTTGAAGTTTCCGGATGAGCTGGACCAGCTGCGGTCTCAAAACCTGGCGTCTTTTTGCTATAGACTGGGACCATCAGCAGTGACCAACGAACCACAGAATCTCAAGACAAGTGTAAAATTGAGTGAGCTATTGAAAAAGGGTATCCTCGAATATGAGCCCATTATCTACGAAGACTTTTTACCGCTATCCGCCGGAGGCATCTTCAACTCAAACCTCGGGAATACGTCCCAGTCACAACAACTGATTCTAGATGCGGGCTCGGATTTGAAGGAATTTCAACGAGCATTGGGTGATTCCGTGAAAGACGAGTTTGTTTTATACGAGCAGATGCAACGAGAGAGCTTAGAGGAATGTGGGAAATTGTTGGGAGTTGAGATTGAATGAGAATTACTGGAATTGTAGTAGTCTCCTTGGTGTTTTCATACAATTTTTTTCTTGTGATAAAGACTGCGCTAAGACATAGAAGCTTTTGATATAGTTAAATACTCTACGGTCGTGCCCTAAAAAATAGATCGTATGATGTCATTGTATTCATTAGATGTAAAAGGTTTCCTGGGACCTCTTTATTTCTCCTTTTTCAACACCTTCTTTGTATCTTGATTACATTGAACCCGTATCGACTCAAGATGTTAGAGCAAACGGGACGAATCTTTTTTTTTTTTTTTTTTTTGGTAACTAATCCTTGGATTGATAAAGAGGTGCAATTTACCGACCGGCAGCCCTCAAAATGGCGAATCAGGGAAAAATAGTCAGAGAATGTCCAGCAACTCGACTCCCTCGACCTCGAAACGCTCGGTGGTCCCATTGAATTGGGTTTGCCGCGCCAGCAATATATTCACTCAGCGAAGCAAGACGCATAGGGGGAGGACGAGATTAGTCCGGTCACTAGCCACTGATTTTCTCCGATGAAAAAGGATTCCATTTGTGGGATTAACAGCCTAGAGCCTCTTCCATTGTAATACCATTATTCATTCGACATATGGTTTATCATTCTCTAGAGGTCCAGCGGAATGCGGAGCTGCGTCGAACGGTTTCTTGAATATCAATGGACAAACCCGCAAATTAATCAAACCCTGCGAGTCCTTTGAGTCCCAAAGATAAAGTTACATACGAAGCTTGAATCTTCAAAGGCTCATTCTTGAACAATCTTGTGATGGACTGGTATATGGCCCTATAGACTCCTATGTCGGGTGCCATATCGTATATCGCAGCCATATAGTAGAGGTGCCTGGCAAATTCAAGCTTATAATGTAAAACACAAGAAAGGAGTAATGGATGAAGGGTCAAATAGGAGAGAGAAAGAAAAACCAGAAGAATTGGAGACTATGACATTTCACATTCGTTGCACCAAGCCCATAAGAAGCACAATTATGTTGCAGAAAAAGAGGGTTACACATGAATCTTTCTTCTAGAATGATACATTAGGTTGGTGAGCTGTGCAAGTCCACTATCTATACACGCAATTCTGTTCCCCCAATTTATTGCTCATAAGCCGCCTTGAACTCGTCACTAAACCCATAGTCCGTATACCCCTCCTCACTCTGCGCATAGACACCCTCCTGCCTAACCTCCGCCAACTCCACCCCCTCCCGAACTCTAAATGCCAGATCTGGATTCGCAATATACGGCCTCCCAAAAGCAATCATAACGTCGTTATCCTTATACTCTTCCTCAACAGCCTTCACCGCAGTCTCACCCGTATAGTTAGCAGCAACCATAACCGGACCAGCCTTATTATAGCTATCGATCAACGGACGAAGGGATTCACCGGCAGCTTTCGCTTCCGACTCGCAGAGGTGCAGATATGCGAGTTTCAGGTCTGAGAGGTTCTCGATAAGGTGCGAAAATTGCGGGATGGGGTCTTCCATACGCATATCCTGGAATCTACTCCAGGGGCTTAGTCGAATGGCAGTTTTATCGTTGCCTACGGCTTTTGCGACTGCGCGGGTGATATCCATCGCGAAGCGCGAGCGGTTGGGGATTGTCCCGCCCCAGTTGTCAGTACGATTGTTGGCCGTGTCCTGGATGAATTGATCGACAAGGTATCCATTTGCGCCGTGAATTTCGACTCCATCGAACCCCGCTTTTACTGCGTTTTCTGCTGCGGTTGCGTAATCGCTCACTGCGGCGAGAATTTCTTGCTCTGCTAGTGGCCTGGGGTGGTGCATTTCCCCGCTGAACATGCTCTTCATGGGGACGTCTCCGCTAGACACAAGGTCCAAGCCCTTCTCATTCATAAACCCTGGGTTTGCTGTACGGCCTAGAGCCCAGAGCTGCATGTAGATATGCGAGCCTTTCTCATGCACTGCATTGGTGACTTCTTTCCAGGCGGAGATTTGCTCATCGCTATAGATCCCGGGGACGTTGGTGTAGCCGCCGTGGCGCGGGGAGATCACGGTTGCTTCGGTAATGAGGAGGGAGCCTGGAACGGAGGCGCGTTGGCGGTAGTAGTCTTTAACGAGGGGGAGGAGGGGGGTGTGGGTGTTTGAGGCGCGGAGACGGGTCATGGGGGCCATTGTCAGGCGGTGGGAGAGGGTTAATTGGCCCACGCGGAGGGGGTGAAAAGTTTTGAGGTTGACATTTTGGTTTATCCAGAGTATGGGATGAATGAAAGAAAAAGAGTTGATTGAGAAGATATCTTGTACATTACTTCTGGATGGATAAAATAGGATAGGCAGTCGGCAAATATACTCCGTACCATACCCCTGGTACGGATTAACTCCCCCACATTGATTTCTCAGCCTTTATGAATCAACCAATCAAACTAGCTCCCCTCCCGGAGTCTGCAGAGCGAAAACTCCGAGCATCAGTCATCCCGAGTTTCGGGAGCCCACAGCGGAACCCGAGTCGGCAGTGACTCTGATTGGACGGGAGAGCCAAAAGCAAAAGGCGACAGATATATTGGAGAGTGGTTTACTGGAGCCGCATAAACAGTTATTCTGCTATGACTTGGTGTCTTTGTTAGAATACGTACGTATGGAAGGCCTGATGTTCTCATAAAAGTATGCTTGTATTCGTTGAATATGCTACCTCGGGCATTCTGATGCAATAACGAAAATTAACCTTCGTAGCTAGAGAATCATAAAAATCACATGGATGATCATGCTCCATAATATAAACACCCCCCGAAACCTAACTGCACCAGACCCATTCCGGCCATCTAGTCAATGAACCGCTGTCTGATCGTAGTTCAGATCACATGCATGCGGATGCTTCAGACAGTACTTCGGCATTAAAGCTTCAGCCTGCACTCCGTTCGCAACCAAATACTCCCGGAAGTTCAGAATTCGCTGCGTCATCAAGGTCGTCCGCTTGTGTCCCTTGTCATCGCGGTTGCCGGACCACACCAGTTCTGCCAGCGCAGCAGCACGCGGCCAAATCTTGCTTGACACCGTCACATCGTCAGTCTGCTCAGTCCACAAGGGAGCGGCTGCTCCGATAACGTGCTTCGCTTGTGTTTCGGTGAGGTTGGTCGTAAAGTCGTAGTCATAGATGCGCTGCCATGATTTGTACGGCGCACACCACGATCCGCCATTGCCTCCGTAGTTGAAGTTTGGAGTGTCAGGATCTGGGTTGTCCATGACATTGTATCGAGGGTCGTTTCCAAGGAACCCACCCTGACCACAATCAAGATACATAAAGTCGGCCGACGACACGATCACATCGTATCCTTGGGCGGTCAACTTATCGATATATTCGAGTCCGTTGTTCCAATTTTGCATGACCACATCCTTGGGCACATTGTGGGCATGCTCAGTGGACAGGACGATATCTTCCCACATGATCAGACGCCGATTGCTGTGAACACTGCGGAAGATGGGCATAGAATGGTCCACCCAGTATTGAGCCAAGTCATTGTAGGTACGCGAAGGATCTTCGACAAACCATTCGGTAACATAACGACTGTAGTTGAAGCAGTTGGGCTGAATCTCGTCGGCCCCAACATGAAACCACTTGTCAGGGAAGATGCCCGACAGCTCGCGATAAACATCGCCCACGATGTCGTATGTCTTGTTGTTCAAGATATCGAGCTGGCCCGGGTTTGGTTCGACCGCAGTATGGTACTTCCATACATCGTTGGACCACCAAGAGTCGGTGCATGTCACGATTTCCGGATCAACCTGCTGCCATCCAGCAGCCGAATGACTGGGCATGTCCACTTCAGGAATGATACGGACTCCACGAGCACGGGCATAGCTCACGATGTGGCGCATGTCGTCATGAGTATAAATCTCTCGTTTCGAGTAAGCGTCCTTGGTCATGTTAGGGTGCGCATCAATCTGTGCAGGCCAAGACTGCGCATCACCAATGTGCCAGTGCAGGACATTGAGCTTGGACAACGCCAAACCATCGATCTGCTCGAGCAGTTTGGGGACCGTAATGAAATTACGACCAGTGTCGATCATGATACCACGGTACGGATACAAGGGCGCGTCCCAAATTTCGACCGGCTGTTCGATGATCAATCCTCCGTCACCATCGGAAATGATCAACTGCTGCAGAGTGGTAAACGCATGGAGAGCACCCCAGACAGTCTTGGCGAAAATGGAAACACTGCTGGAGCTCTCTGTGACATTCAACGTATAAGATTCGTCGACGCCATGTTGTAAATCGGCGTGACTATCCTCAACCTTGACATCTACATAGGTCAACGACGGAGAAGGTGCTCGTTTGGTCTTGTGAGCAGAGGGCGTGGGAAATGCGGGGTACGAGGCGATGGGAGCTTCCGTGGCGGCAGGAACCCATTGCAGCGTAGACACAGCGTGCCAGGCTCGATCCCATGCATTGGCCAGAAGATGAGTGTGGGTGTCATGTGTTGCACGGAGCGAGATGCGGCCGTCCAGGTGCTTGGGACCGGACGATCCCCAGGTGATCTTGCGTGGAGCTGGCAAGGGGTTGACGGTCACTGCTGCGACCGATGAGACAGCCGCAGCCAGAGTCAGTATAGAGAGTTTCATGGCGAAAAAGTGATGGATTGAGAGTGCATTGAGATGGAAAATGTTGAAGAGTAGATGGGGAGATGAGGAGAAATAAAGGAGGAAGGCGAGGGTGATCAGCCGGTGATCAGCGAGGAAGCTGAGCTTTAGCACCTTCCTAACATTCCACAGTACAGTCTAGACATGCCATTGAGAGACACCAAAACGGCTTTTTGCAGCAGGAATTCATGTGTGACATTAATAAAGCCGTTAGGGACGTTGCAATTCATCCCTGGTTGTGTTGAGAATGTTTGTTTACTTTGTTTGTGGAGTACTCCGTACTCTTGGGTGACGCCGAATTACTCAGAGTGGTCTAGCATGTCTGTTTACTTGGCATCGCTGTGCGTGCTCTATAAAGTCGCCCTCCATCGCTGCTTCAACTTTAACCATATTTTTTGCTGTTTTTCCTTTCACCTTTCGTCCCTGCCGCCTATGATTTTGTGAGGCATTTTTGCTATTGATCCTCTCCTAGGGCCCCTCATTGCGCTACCCCATTTTCGCTGAATGCAGTCATAATCACCTTAAAGCCGCAGTCTTTTCACACCAGTATGGTCTCCCCACTCATGTTGAAGAGGTCCGCTAGTATAAATGTTGTTTGAGATACAATGTTGCCTTGCAAATTGAATGGTTCGCCATGATTTTCATCACGTCATCCTCAAACCCTTCATCTCCTACTGGCTGAGCGTCCCCTGGTGGATCAGTTTTCTAGGAATATCACTGTACCATGTTCATGCCTACATAAATTACTACGATTAGTTGCCTTGCTTAAAGAACAACCTGTTAATTATTGCGTTCCATTGTTAGCGCAGCGGCATCGGCCACCTCCGCTTTGACTTCATTCTTGACTCCTTTCATCAGAGTTCTGAATGCACAGACAACAACTCAGCCTTCCCTGACCCGCAGGCGAGAAAGAACTGGTTTGCGTAAAAGGACTGGTTGAGCTGCTGATGTGTCACATTTATGACTGGCATTCGTTGTGTATCAGGAACAGTCGGCAGGAATAACTATCCGGCTTCTCCATACCTGCATTGGACGTGGGTGTGGAATGGGCGGCTCATCAATTTGATATCATATACAACCTTGGATGAACTGGCAAAGATCGGCTGGAAAGATGAGACACCAGTGGTCTTGGAAGAAAATGATTATCTTTGGACGGAGAAATGAATCCAACTGGATGAAAGCCTGGCACTGCAAGGATCTACCCTCAAGCCACCTCTACTCTGGACTCAGCAATCAACATAAACGGTCTGGAACCAACCTACTGTCATCAGGATTATCCAGAGAATTGGCATGATTATTGAACCAGATTTCACCACTGAGTTGGAATTCATGCCGGGAATTGGGTATCTCACATTTCTCTGGTCACCTTGTGCGCATATCTTCCACAGCAAATCATTCATAGCTCACTATGTGTGACGGTCCAACGCCGCCGTCCGAACAAGCATATCGGGGAAGTATTAGCACGGCTGCACAGGCCATTGATAAAACCCCTTTTCCTCTTGTGGACAGATTCCTCTTCTTCTTTTTTCTATCCAGATTCAATATTCTCGTCGATGGCTACACTGCTTTAGATAGGAATATCATTTCATTAGTATCTACTAGTCCGAGCCCGTGACAATTGTTTTTCTTAAAGCCGTGTGGCCTGCCGCAAGGGCTGAAATTACCACCAGGTTCAGTCTGCCATAGGACCATAAATCCCAGAAGACAGCCGTCATTCTACCTAAGAACTGTGACTTACTGCATGGCCCAGCTTGCCGCAGGATCAGAAACTCCTTGGGATAGCAATCATTCCCCCAAACCATGGCCTGTCTCAGGGACGATGTTATCGCTCGGGAACAGTTTGCTGCAGGGCCGAGATCACAGCAAGACTGAGTCTGCCGCAATGCCATGAAAAAGTACATTCAACTTCTGGACGATTCCCCTCTGGGGCTCCGAGCAGATTTCTGGGACCCACAGCGTACCCGAGACATTGGTTCAGCAAATTGTTGGACTGTCCTAACCGCTGTTGCTTTTGAGTATGATTATGCAATGGCTGTAGATGTTGGACTTCAGTTAACTAGAGCTTCTTCCTTCTTAATAATAGGTAATGGGTGAGGTTCATAGGCGTGGAAATAGCTTGGCATTATCTGTGTAACCTTTGTATAATAAGATTCAGCTAAATCACGCCTTTCTACGACAAAGGGATTGGAGCATACAGCGAAACAATATATAAGGACACTCGTTCACGTACTTAGCTTAGTTCTTCACGATCAATCTCGTTAATCAAGCATTAATCACCTTTCTAGTTTCTGACTCGTCCGCACTAAGCAACAGCTGAGTATACGTACCCAGCTGGCCTTGTTTTTATATTCGTTACCTTATTGTTTATACTTATCTACGGAGCCTGGAGGGGGGGATATACCCATCAGCACATACAACTTATAAACTGAACCTGGATGGTCACTGATGCACGTACAGTCGTACACTCATTGGAAGACACTTAGGGTAAGTGTTTTCTGTCTCGAAATATAACTAACTAGAACCATAGATACGATGCGAGAGAAGCCAGGTTGTGACAGGATGTCAACTCCAGTGATTCAAATGGAAAGACTTGCCCTCCCCTCACTGCTATCTACAACTCTGAGGGGTGTCATATTTGATCAGCCAAAATGCAGATCTTAACAAGAGGCATAAGGATGTGCTGAATCCTTTTGCTATAATGGTATAAATTAGTGTTATGGAATATATCTAACCTTTGTTGAATAGTCATGACAGAAGTCTCAGACACTTTTGATCATGAGCTAAGCAGCAATTCTCATCAGCAGTAGCAATAAACAGCAGATCCGCACAATCATAAGTTTCATCTTCTCATAGGTACCTGGCCCTATTTCTTTTTTTTACCTCAACCACCAGCGTATCTTTGTCCGCTTCCTCCGATTGCTTCTTTCCCAAGGTTGCCAGCAATTCCGGTACCTCCGCTGTTACTGTCCCATCTACAGTCTGCATGACTTCGAAATCAATCGTGGTCACGCATCCAGTGGCTGGGGCATACAAAACGTTATGTTTGCCCGCGTCGACGCAGACGGACCCCACACTTCTGAGTACTTGAACCGCCTTTCTCATCTGCCATTTCACGTGTAACTTCTCCGTGTTGGAGATATGGCTCCATTGTGTGTCGAGGGTTTTGCCTTGGGCTTTGCTGATGACCAATATGTATCCTGCGGGGAATAGCGAGGAACATACTATCGGTCCGTGGGTAAGAAGAGATGGAAAGAATTCGAAACCATCTGGACGCCGTTGAGATAGTCTTTCATAAGTACTGGCCTCCGTCGCGTAACTACATTGTGGTCAGCTTCAAGTCAGATTGCGATTCAATGGTTTTGACAGACCTCATGAATCTAGATGGGGCATAACACTTAACAATGGCCGGTTGGCCGTCCCAGACCGCATCGTAAACTGCTTTCTCAGGGGTTCCACGTATTAACTGGCTACAGTTGATCCAGTGTCTCGCGATCCCGTCCGTCCCAAAAAGTACCGTGTTCGCCCCAACAGAGAAGTCACCACTTGTCGCAATGTGATGTCGCCCTGAAGGTGGACGAGTGGAAGCTTGGAAGTAGGGCTGTGTGGGTGCGTTGAGCTGTTCTCATACATTAGTCGATATTAAATAGTTATAGAAAAGCCAAATTGCCATACCTTCTCTAGAGAAAAGTCCCTCGCTGCAGTATACTGTCCATCTTGAGCGGCCCAGGAGACAAAGGATAGACAGCACTGTCGTAGAGATGGGTTGGTCGATTTCTCGTGAACCGGTAAACTCATCTCAAATCTGAAATCGTCAGTGCGACCAATGAAAACCGTCCATTCATACGTAGATAGGAACCCATATTTTCGTTTATGTAATTGCATATACTCGACAAGTTGGGCTGAAGGAAGAAAAATGGTGTTAGCCTGTCGATTATTTCCCAAAAAGCGTGGCCGGCTTACCGAGATGGGGTTGTAGGGGTATGTGTCCTCCGGGTCCATCACTAACAGGATGATCTTGAAGAGAGACAGTCCAATGGGTTTTCAATTCACCCACTAAGACAATGCGCCAATTTGGTGTCGACAAAAGCACGATATCTGGTACTTTGTTCGAGTCGGTAGAAACGGCAGCTTTGTATGTTCCGAAGGTCAGATGCGAGAGGCCTGGTACAACAGATATCACTCTCGAAACAGCATAGCATACATGTTTCGCGAATCTTGTAGTAAGGCCTGGTTCGCATCCGATAGCGAAGCGTTCACTGAGATCTTGGTCATCCGTTATGGAGGCCAACGTACTCAAATCCAGATCATTGTATGTAGAAAGAACTTCGGTAAAAAATGTGTTCCATTCATGAAAGAACTGAGCCGAAATGTTTCCAGGACGAGATGATTCAGTTGTGGTCATATTGGCCTTTACAAGGGAGGGTAACTGGCGTCGTATTAACTCATCCGCCGTTTCCATGACGGGCATATGCAGGAAAATTTGGTGAATTACTGGTAAGTAGCAGTTGCAGTAGTAGCAACAAGGATACTCTATAAAGAATTGGTGCTCCTAGATCTTGAGGGCTTGAGAGGCGGGGGTTCGTGTGCAAACGGGACAGTCGGGCAAGGATGCCTAGTCTGGCATCCTTCCGACCTGAAAACAAGCTGGTAGTTCACAAACTTCAAGATAAAAGTAAAGTCCCTGTCTTGTTGAAGCGTTTAAGGAAGCAAGAAAGGTGATCAGGAATCAGTCGTTCCCTGAAGGTTGACAAAGGGAAGCCACTCCGAGAAGGGAAAATGGTCAGGCCGATAGGTGAAACCTCTGATTGCCTAATGGAGACCAACGTGTACGCACAAAATAGATAGTCAAGCAACCTAGCACTTTTCTATGCATATATAGGCGAGAATATATCAACTTCATTAAAAGCTAGACCTCTCCATATAACGGTTTCGTTAGTCGCGGATACTCGACACCTCGGAACCTTCCGATTTTCATTTCAAAGGTGACGAGTTACGTCACTTAGGGAGATATACTACGAGGCAGAACCATACACTCGATTCGCTCACAAAGTCCGCCAAAACTTAGTATAAGAGTATATCAAATGTTGGAATTTCGTCAGATATCTACTAATAGATTCCTATTGAGTGAGACCGTCACACTGCCCATCTTGATCTTGAGGACGAATCTGTCTTTCTAACTAGAAAAGGATATTTTGGGCGTTCACGCTTAGGTGAAGTCAGGGAAGGCCATGTAGTCGCAATCAATGAGGCTGGGTATGTACCATATATCCTTGAGGAGCGGGATAAATGTTATACATTGTGAGCCATATTTATGTAGAAGGATTAATGAGCTGGATGGAGCTGCCCACCTGGATGAGCATACAAAGAATAAGGCTAGTCTGATAACGGAGATGTCGAGCCCTAAAAATGTGACTCAAATCTTTGAATAATACGTGGCTGATTTAATTAAGATTTATTGAGAGGCTTCCTCCCTTCATCCACTTATTCCACCATCTTGTCAATCTCTGCTAATGTGGTCACAAAGATCTCTGAATGCCCCTTACAGAGATGTCGTTCGAAACCCACTCCACTAATTATGGCAATGTCAATTCTTGCAGAGGCTTCTTTCCTTCTCCGGCATTCTTTTCATGCTTGCTCCCTTTCTTCTAGTTGCACCACTGGGTCCTCCGCGGGTCTTGGAACACAGGGTCCATCATTTGCTGCTCCATCCGTCTCAATGATCGCTCATTGGCCTAAAGGCTTGAAGGTTGCATCTTTTCATGTCTTCCTGTGCAAGTAGCTTGTCCCTCCCGTAGTAGTAGTAGTGATCGCTATTTAACGTCGGTGTGAGATCCCGTTGCGGAATATACGACGGGCAGAGCGAAACTGCCTGGCTAGAGCCTGAGGCTATTTATGTACAAGACCTCCCAGGCGGGAGGATGCTTAGTAATGAGGCCGTCTGGGTCGGCAGTAAAGTCGAGAGGCATAGGGGATCTATCCGGCATTTACCTGTTGTTTCGCAGGGGAAAAACCCCGTCCAGGCACGGGGAAAAACCTGCGATAGATACTTGGTATAGACAAGATTTGTGGGCGTAGGGTCAGGTAGGATTTGAACCTACAAGCTGCCTGGTGATGTGCGCACCGGCAGACTAGCCAGGCTCAGTGTCTATACCACAGAGCCACTGGCCCATGGTGGATGCGTTGTGGGTAGAAGTGGCCAGAGAAGTTGACGGGTGATGCACTAGTCCTGATACGATAGTACTACCGAAGACTGTCATCCAGACCGCCTACCCATTATAGTACGACATACTGCCGCCGCCTTACTGTTTAGGAAATTTACCTGTGGCCGCTTTAAACCGGCGACGCCAGGACGGAAATGCCACGAAAATGCACCTTACAGGCCACGACGTTTTGCAACCTTCGGCATCACCTGAATTATTCCGTACTATGTACGCTATACTCCGGGTAAAGCTCGGTTCGTCGTTTTACACAGTGAATATGGTATCGGCCAATAGTGAAACTCAAATTAATTTTCCAACGATTTTTCTGTCTCCATTCCCTCGCGAATACTCTCCTTGATTGCCTCTGCCTCCGAGTCAGATGGCACCACGCAAGGCCGTCGCGGGTATTTCCCATACCCCCGATATGTCTGCAACGCGCTCTTCACTCCCACAAATCCTCCCTTGATGGCAAGCCAATCCGCACGGGCCACGATCGCCTGGAGCTTCTGCGCCTCCTCCACTTTACCGCTGTTGTAAAGCTCCATGACCTTCACACAAGAGCGAGGAATCAAGTTGGCAATACCAGCAATCACACCAGCACCACCGGCGATAAGCGTCTGTAGGGTAAAGTCGGAAGAACCGCCAAAGGTGAGGAATGTGGGCTTGGCCTGCGATGTGATACGGGCGAGTTTGCCAGTGTTGCCGCAGGTGAGCTTGGTGCCAACAATGTTGGGGTGCTGAGAGAGCGCAAGGATATCGTCGGAGGTGAGGTCAATGCCACCCGAGGCACCGGGGAAATTGTAGATGAGGACAGGGATGGGAGAGGCGTCTGCGGCGATACGGAAGTGGTCGAGCAGGGCTTCGTTAGACACCTGGCCCTTGTAGTAGCATGGCGGAAGGATAATGGAATAGTCTCCTCCAGCCTCCGCAGCGTCCTGACAGAACCGAATCGTTTCTCTGGTGGACGAGGATCCGCAGCCCACGATCACGGGCACAGAGGTGAAGCCGGCAGCATCGAGAGCTTTACGGGTGTGGGCTGTGACAAGTTTGCGCTCCTCCCGATCAAGGTGGACAGCCTCTCCATTGCTTCCCTGTGTGACAATTCCGGTGACACCAGCTTGAGCGAGGTAAACCGCATGGGCTTCGACGGTTGGGAGGTCTAGGTCTTCATTCTCTTGGAAGAAGGCGACGGTAGGGACGTAAACGCCCGGGATAAGTTGTCTCGTCATGTTGCTGTAATTTGTGAAGCAATTGGCAATTAGCCAGGTCGGAGAGACAGGTTTATATAGCAGTATAGATCCGGAGAAGCACCGATGCAACCCCGCCCCCACGAGTGTATCGCGCGATAGTAAAGATGCTCCGTCACTGATTGAACCCCCACGCTGCCGAATCCGGGGTCGCGTGGGATGATGACTCAGCCGTCTTCTTCACTCGGTACATTTTCATGTGTGCACTGTCGTTCTATGTAGATGCAGGATTAATATAGAGAAGAGAACATAGATTGAGGAAGAGAAAAGATGAAAGTGATGTGGTGAATAGAAGTCATGCCATGTATGCTAATTACAAAAGTTACCGTATGCGTCCACCTTAACACGCCCACCTCCCTGTATCGTCCCGTACCGTAACATCGCCAACTGCTCCTTCGGCCTCAACTTTTCTCTCTCGCTCTTCGCCGGCGACCAGCAGCTTCAATCCCGGCTAAACTCCTCTGTTTCTCCGTTACTAGCTGCCCTATACCCGGGAAAACTCCAGATGTAATTCACTATGGTTGTCCGGTCCAGGTCGTCTCTGCATGTGCGACAGGATTCCGATCTGAGTCTGCTTCCGCCCTCCAAACGCCCTCGTATACAACATCTCAATCCCCTTCCTTCGTCTTCGCACCGTCTTCGTCGTCGCGGCAGTTCGCCCGATCTGCTAGATACCACAATCGAACCCGCTACTACCCCGAAACCTCTCGCTGTCCGTCCCGCCAACTCACCCCTTTCGGCCGCCACTGCTGCTCCGCTACCGCGCGCATCGGCGCGACGACCACGACTCGTATCCTCGGCCTCGGCCTCCACATATAACCACCGTTCCCCCCCTCCTTCGTTTTCTAATAACCCGAACACTCCGCATTTTAGAAATCGCCATGATACCCCGTCCACTACTCCCATCCCAGATCCGCGCGAATCCCCCGATCCGCTAGATACCATATCTCCCGCTCCCGCGATTTCCTCTCCCCGACCACGTCCTCCCGCTGTGCGTGAGAGTCACTATCATCGCCCACAACAACCTGAACAACAGCCCAAGATTGAAGAAAAGCCTGCGGAGAATCCCGTGGGGCCAGACAAGACATCCCGGAACCATGCTAGTCGGAATACGCGGAGGAATAACAGCGTTCAGCCACCGGAATCGCAACCACCGACAGCTCCCGCATCGGCTCCAGCCCCCTCCGCGGGACGAGAACGGCGGTCTTTGCGATCTCATGACAGCGGGCCTAAATTCAGAAGCGAATTGGCTGCTTATTTCCCGAACTACGATCAATTGCTGAGTCTGGAACCGCAGAAAACGGGTATGCTGCGTGCCAATTGCGTCTTTCATATCATCGTGGAACTGACGGAATCGTAGAATTCCTGACCGGAGATACGACGATCCAGTTGATTGACGATCTCACAAAACCTCCGTCGACATACCTGCCTTCTGATCTGGAATTACCCTTCGGCAATCCTCTTGTGAAGTTCCACAATTGCAAGGTGATACAATTACCGGAGCCTAAAGAGGACCCCGCTGTTGGCGAAGAAGACCCCTTAAACGAGGGGACCTATTTCCGCGCGCACCGCAGGGTCGAACGACAGGAGAAACAACTCCGGAACATCGAGCGTGAACGGGCCCAGCATGAAAAGCTCCAGGTAGACCGTCTCCTGGAGGAGCTACGAGGTCATGATTGGCTCCGTGTGATGGGTATTGCGGCCACAGATAACAAGAAACTCTATGAGCCGAAGCGTGACTTCTTTGTCAAGGAACTCTCGGCTTTGATTGAGAAGTTCAGAATCTGGAAAGAAGAAGAGAAGCGTCGGAAACTAGTCAAGGATAAACCATCCTCACCAGATGCTCCTCTCGAGAACGACAATATCCGGGATAGCATCGATATCCAGAGTAATGGCGATCCTGCCGATCCCAACGACATCGATGTCCAAGCAGCCCGTCAACTCCATCGCGAAGCCCGAACCGCCACATCGGGCAAGAAACCTAAACCCTCAACATCATCCGAGAAACGTCGCAAATCCAAAACTGCACCATCTACTTCTGGCCAGGAACCAGAGTTACAGCCCTCTCAACAACCCCCACAACAAACATCTCTTGCTCCCGAGCCTCTCCCACCTGTCGAGAATAAACCCTTCACCTCATTCTATTCCGATCCTCAAGTTCGCGCCATAGCTCTGGGGAAAAAATCATCCCCTACTAACCGCCGCGCCAACCGTATTCAACATCAAACCCTCGCCTTTGGCCATCCAATCCCAGAGATGGAAGAACAAGAGTTCGAATTACCACCTGAAATCCTCACCGAAGATGCGATTCTGGCGAGTCAGCGGAAACAAAGGCGGATGAGAAGGGATAGCAGAAGGGGCCAAGGGTAGTGCAATATAGTATAGTATGGTCCCTTGTGCTCTCATATTCATTTCATGTCGTTCTTTTATGTTCCATTTACCTGTTACTTCTTTCTTCCTGGACTGGGTCCGGATTATGCCGTTCCTATTAATATCTTTATTTCTTTCTGTCATTACTGGGGCTAGCATAGTATTGCTTAGAATAGGGATAGCAATATCAACTGCTTTGGAATTTCAACACCTCTGCGGCATCTTTTGGGTTCCCAGTAATCATGCAGCAGCAATAAGCAAGTCATAATTCAGTCCACTAAAGAACAACATATCCGTCCCCTGGCTGTTATTCGAACGGCCTCAGCTTCACCATGGTGAACTCTCAAAACACTCAAACACTATTGGAATATTTGAGAGACGGAATCACTAAGTCGATGAACATGCGGAGCTCTAGGTATGATGCCAATGAAATTATGGATATCTTCCGTTGGCCTAAGTTTAATTATTCTCACATAATGTGAGCCACCTGACCGGTGCAATATCTTGCCAGCCACTGCCAACTTTGCTAGCAAGATTCACTTGCTCTTTCCCGTAGATCTGGCACAATGGGTGGCTATCTTGAACATCGAAGTCCAACAGCAGGATAAAAGCTGGAAGGAGAATGCAATAAGCTGCTTCCATTGTGTGGGTTTGATAGTCCATTCTTTGGTAAACACGGTGTCAGCAATGGAGGTGCACAGCCGCAGTCGGACCCCATGAGACATGAAATGCTCACCAAAATGCAACACTGACATTGATTGAATATACGGAGAAGATAAACTGGCGTTACACAAATTTCTACCAAGGCTTCATCGCATCAAGCAGTCAACGAAAAAGAACCACTTATCGTGGCCCTAGAGACTGCAACGGCTTATCATTGCCTGTGCCTGGCGACTAGCGATATACGTCCTGTGTTCATGTACAGATAAGGTATACAACCATGAGCCAATGGCTGTGTCCCTCGTGAATGGGAACACGACGAAGGAGCTTTTCCATCGGCGTATTCACGGAGGTTTATTAACCAACCTTCCTTATAATCTGGGGTTTGCTGTTTCTCCACTACATAGCAATCAAGTGAGTGACATAGCGGTGCAATCATTACTCAGGAGTTACTTGAAGCAAGTCCTATTCTTAATAAAACCGACTACAGCCCGCAGTTATATTTGAGGATAATCGGGACGAGTCAGGGGATGTCAGTGGTTCTGCGCCAGAGGCTGTGGTTGAGGCTTCTCGAGCTCCGAGTCCTGCTCCCTGTGCGTTCGAGCCCGCGGTAGGACAAAGTGAGAGTCTGGTATCTGCTCCTTCATCAAGTGCTCGTGCCACGGTGCCGCCTGCCGTCCAAGTGGGTTGTTCCTGTGCCAGCGGTGGAGGCCCGGTCATAGATGCCAGGAACTGGTGCCTGCGCTGCGTTCGGCACCTGGGCAATAGGCTAGAGGTGAATCATAGCTCTTGTTGTCCGCAGACGGGGAACAGGAGTTGTACCCGCTGCAGCCATGAGGCTAAGCAGCGTGGCCACAAGGTATGTGTGTCCGGATCCTTGCCCCTGGTGGTTCCATTCTTTATTTTCTCCCTGTAGGTTCCTTGGAATGCGGTGCATGGCAATTTTGAGAAGCGACGGCTTTGTTGTCAACCGTCAAACCAGCAAACTTGGTTATCGCTTCAGCGATTGCAAAGGACTATGCCACAATGAATCTTTGCCAAATTATAACTTCAAATACCTATGATCTAATGTTTTCTACTATTATGTCGCACCTTCACGTCAGAGGTGTCCTGTTGTTTGCTCCACCCCACAACCCTCAGAGACTAAGCTCAGAAATGGGCACACCATGAGCCATGCACTACATGACGATGAATATATGGATACAAGAGGGTTATTGGACAAGTTCTCTGACCAGAATGATTAGATTCTGCGATGAAATTTAGCGTTGCAGATATCTGGAAGCCCCTTAATCTTTCTGCCTGGCTAACAGGACCCCGCGAGATAATATGCGTCTTAAAACAGCAAGCAGCATTAAAATCAAGAAGACAGGGGAGGTTTGTTCTTTCTTAATCAATCGACCCCAAGATATATTGTCAAACCACCTGTCACTAACCCTATGTTCGTCAGTAACCCCCAAAGAAAAATAACCTTGGAAGAACAGACCATCCGAAGTTAGGCTTGGATTGAGTCACGATTAATTACCGTTGTGGCCTTGGCCAAACAAGCTTAAAACCGATGATCCATCCACTGTCTACACACCCGCTCGGGCATGCATGCGTAAATGCCATGTGCCCAATACACAAAAAACTGCAAGGAAACCCATCCGATGTCTCACCTATACTACGGCACCTGAAAGACTGAAGAACGATGCAGTCTCTACGACAGCTCATTGCGAACATTTGATCACTAAAGTGACTAGGCGCGCCTTGCCCTGGTGGGACTGTAGGGGCTCCAAGATGCCGACCAAAGAAAGCTTTTCCCCTGCTTAACTACACTTATGCTCTAAAGACAAGTATCACTGGTATCACTGTGATCAGGAACGCAGAGAAATACGTCAGCGAGAAACCGTCAAAAATCCGCTCGCTAGCCCGAATCTATCTAATATGAATTGACAGGCTAATTGTCTCTAGCGAGATGAAAAAGCAAAGTGGATCGGGAACATGATAGCGTCAAACTTTTCCTTCAGACGTATTCTAGTAAGTTACATGTTCTCGAATAAACCTTGGAAAGAAAGCTTGGGAGAATAAAGCACCCAAAGCAAGGCCAGCATTGAACCGTACATCCCTGAACTACCGTTGTGCCATTGCACCATGAGATGATATAATCAAATAAGCCGAAAAGGCGTGATTATAAACCGGGGGGGAGGGAAGGAGCTCTGAAGTAATAGTGTGCACCGTCAAATCCACTACGATATCTGCCTTCTGCAAACCAGTCCGTACATGTATGCACGCTCTGCGCACGATGAGCAACAAAGTTGGGAGAGCATCTGCGAGGCTTATATATGTACGGCACCTGAAAGAGCCAGAGAAGGTCCACAATCTCTTCGCTAATCCCGACGCTCGCTCAATGCCTAGCCTACTGCGGACATTGGTCACTAGACTGACGTAAATGACGCAGCGGCTGCTGTCTATATCCGACACGCATTATATCTTAACGATATTATAGCGGTCTTTTTTTAAGAGTGTGGAAAAAAAAAACTAGTCAATTACCTCGCTATTCGGTAGACTGTGTCCCAACGCCGCTCAGTACAAGTAGCAACGCAATCAGCAACGCGTTGAGGATAAAAGGCGATTGCCTTCAGCAAGCAGCAGCTCGCTTAGCCCAAGATGAGATGCTTTCCGTGCATGTGATCTCCACAAAGACCACATTGGTAAGTTCAGAAGGAAAATGGAGGACGAGGTACCGCTACAGGGTGACTTTATCAAAGGGCCAGCGTCATAAACGTACGAAATGCCTGAGATCCATGCAATAATAAATAGTACAATTCACAGACCTGTCTCCTAGACTTCCCTGCCTATGTGCGACGTCCAAGAAATACGAAACACCACGCAGAAACTCTCCAATAGGTCGCTGGAATCAGCATCAACATGGTTTCATCGCGCACCTTAATGCTATACGGGACAAATGACTCTTGGAAAGAGACAATAACAGAATTCCGTCCACGAAAGCCGTGTGATACGCCTTGACTCAACGGTCAGTGACCTAACCTAGGCGTATTGACACCGCAGTTGCTATGCAACGTAGCAGACTCGCGCCTTGGTCTATGATCGCCTTGTGGGAGGCAAGTGTGTCGTTTGTTAACTATATGGTTGAAGATAAAATCGGAGTTGGTTGTCCTTTCGAGAGACCTACGTTATTCTGGTCTGAATTACCTTCGTCTGATTGAGCCAGCAAGGCGTAGATTGACAGACAAAGGAATCTTCGGCGTAATATACAGTGGAATACACTATGATAGACGCATTTGTTATCTTCAAATCTATGAGCATGAGCATGTCTACATGCCTTGCGCACAACATAAAGCACATTCTGGGAGTACCTTTCGCAGGCCTGTCTATGCACAGTGCCTAAAAAGTGACAGGATCTGACAGTCTTTCTGGTAGCTCTGCAGGCACAATGCCTTGGCTATTGCGGACGTTGGGTCCTTGGCCTAACTTGATGAGCGTGGCAACCTATACTATGTCCCAGACTCGCGCCTTAGTCTGGCGATGCCGCGATCATCTTGCGCAATGCAAGTATTCTTTTCTTGTCGATTAAACGAAACGATCAGAAAGAGACAGGCTTGGTTCTCCTTAATCTTGTCTACATGAGATGTATACATTATCATTCCGGATAACTCTTGTCTCTACAAGGTAATTTGCGCGAGAATTGATCGTCCGCGGCCCATGCGGGACTCCAATAAAAGGACGCGAGTGGAATCAATACAGGACTAGGATATCAAGTTTCCAGATACCGTAAAAGGAGCCGGAGTTGACCTGCACGCCGACTGAAGTGCGGCAGTATACAACTTGATATTCAGAGTCACGAACGATAACTGGCTGACGCTCCACGTACAGTTCAACAGACAACAACAGATTGATGAAAATCATGTAGTTATAATCGGATCCGTTTAACATGAAATAAGGGAAGAGTATGAGGTCAATAGGATACAATATCATAATTTCCTCTATGACGCTACCAGTATGAATATGGTATCAAATACTCCGTAGTATTACAGAAATAGTTTGTTTAAACCACGCCGACGAACGCCATAACCTACAATCCAGCCCATATGTCAGAAACACATGCCATCATGCAATGCACAGCATATGCAGAAGCAGTATCAAGTATCAGAAAAAGAAAATCGACAAGAAGAGAAAAGGAGTTTAATTGCTCGCAGCACACGAGAAACTCGCGCTGCTGGGATTATCGTGGATGGCTTTTCCGGAGACATAGAGGCCGAGGCCGCACTGTTCAAGTCATTAATATGAATTGATGGTTTGAAATGAGAAGGACTTACTAGGATAGCGCCAACGCCGACGATGATGACATTGAGAAGTGTCAGGGCGATCTTTCTCGGGGAGGAGAACCACAAGCCCTTATTCATGTACAGCCAGAAGATCCCGCTCAGGCCGTAGGTGAACCAACTTGCGAACAATGCAGTCTGAGATTGTCAGTATGATTCACATTGTTAGGGGAGGAGAAAAGATGTACAATCAAACTCAGAAGGTTGCTGAAAACTGGAATAGCAGAGGCAATGATCCAGGCGATGATCCAGAGGATCAAGCCAATGGCGATCCAGGTGCCAACAGCGACCAAGTCCCGCTTGTGCATGCGGTCTGTCCCGCGGAAAATCCGAATGTAGACGTACTTGAAAGCGACGTGGCCGTTGATGACACCGGCAATGATGATCTAAGCCGTTAGCAGGGCTCGGGACATCAAACGGTATTTGGACATACGGTTGGGATTGCAATTCCGTAGGCAATCTTGGAAACCAGAGTACCAGCTGATCCAAGAGCAGGAGAGGCGACTTCGGCACCAGTATAGCGGTAGATGACAATGGCAGCGATGATGTATAGCGAGATATCGATACCCTGGAGCAAACACAAGGCCTTGGGGTAATCGCGAGGGTCCTTGAGTTCAGCCATGAGACCGAAGAAGGCGGCATGTCCGGCTAAAGAGGGTTAATTTGCGATCGTCATTATGAGCTGAGGAACTTACAGAAAGCGAAAACAATGTTGGTCACTGCAGTGAAGCCGTGAAAAAGGTTGGTCTTCACAGTCGCCTCAACAGCAGCTCCATCATCCTGAACACCAACCGCAATCATGGTGATCATCACCGCAGAAAGGATACTGATGAACGCTGCACCCAGTTAGCCATTGAACCCATTCCGTAAAAGCCGGTGCACTCACAAACAAGTGAAAGCCACGACATCTTCTCCAACGTCCTGGGCAACGAGCAAATAAAAGATATAATCGTCCCCACAATCCCAAACACAATCGAACAAGTCCCATTGTTGGTAATCGTATTCATAGCCACCGTAAACGTGAGAATATGGCTCGCCATGATAAAAACCAGGAACAGCATCTGTCCAATGCCCAGCAGTTCACGCCCAAACCGTCCCATCAACACCTCACCCGCATCCGCCATGTTGGAGATATGCGGATACTTCCACTTGAACTGACCGATGACATAGCCCGTATATGTTGCCATGATGCCCAGCCCGACGAGGATGATGATGGCGGGAACGAGACCTAGACCAGCGACGGCCTGAGGCAGGGAGAGGACACCTAGGGAGACGGTTTCGGCGACCATGAGTAACCCGCATTGCCTGTGGTACAAAGAAGAACATGTCAGTTGCAATGTCCAGGTGGGATCTGAATGACGATGACAGTTAGAGGTTGGTGCAATTTCAGAACATACCACCACTTCAAGACCTTGTATTTGACCTCTGCAAACTCCTCGTTACCAAAGGCATCCTGCTGGTAGGCTGGGATCTGGTCGTCCTTCTTGTCGTCGATGGCAGAGATCTCGTCCGGGCCAGTGTTCTTCTTGCTCTCGTTTTCGTCGCCTGTTTCTAGATCTATAGTAGTAGGAGGGACGTTGACAATCTGAGGAGCCATAATGAACTGGGCAGGGCAATGAAGTGCCGTGAACTGACTTGACAATGGCACAGATGTAGAAGTTAAATAAAAGACAATAAGGTAGGAAAGTGGAAAGAGATGGAGAAGAAAGCGAAGGGGAACAAGGGAACTTAAAAAGAGAGCCCGGCGAGCTAGCACCTTCTAGGCACCATCAACCCGTCCGTCTGGCCTCTCTACAAACATAAAATGTCACCGAAAAAAAGTAAAAACAAAAAGCCCGCGTGGTTCGGGTGGACCTCGTCTCCGGATTAGAGCGTCCGAGCAATCAGCTGTCAGGATACTCTCTCCACAGCCACGGCCCGTTGATATACATTGGGGTAACTGTCACTACTCTATCTACATACAGTACTACAACACTATGTCCTATATAATTCAGGTATAACACAAGTATAAATAGATATTTAGAAACATTAATAACATCAAGCTTTTCTGTATTATCCCAATTAAAAATCTCTCCGCCCCTCCCTGCGTAACACACGCTCACACACTCGGAGCGGATATCGCTTATCGAGTCAGTATCCGGATGATACCGGCTTGTTTTGCCTCTGGCGCCACAGCTGCAGCTACAGAAAAAAAAAATAAAAAGAATCCACGGAAGAGGAAGAAAAAAAAATTAAGCAATCCTATCCACTCCGGTACATACATATCTACATTGTCCTGCGCAAAGCATTGATAAACCTATATCATGAATTGAGTTATGGAATCGTCAGCGTATGATCATCACTGCTGTTCTAGTAATTATGTTATTTCGCATCGCCAATCAGGCTAAATGTCCGAATACTTCTCGTTATCTAATTGGTCAGGGTGTTGACTGGGCATTGGCAATGCATTGGCAGGGAATACGAGCCAATTACGGCACGGTGAATGGGAGTGTTACATCTTACGGAGACGCCGTATGAGTAGCTTGGCTGGGCCAAGTGAGCTGAGGCTAGGCACCCCTAGCGAGAATCTAATTGTATGGGGTCAGCTTATGGAAAGTAAGAAACCGTTCTAGATTGCCACATCAAGCCAGTGTACATACTCACAAGTTCTGTATCTCCGCGGCATCCAAACAGGAAAAAGTAACCTGCTTCAGCTCGTCGAGATCAGCTTGGGGTAAAACTGCCAAGGAAGTTCTCAAACATACGCATACGCATTTAAAGCAGAATCCCATGCAGGATCTATGCAGATGAACCCTGATCCCCAGATTCTCGAACCCCGGATTCCCCCGCATTCTCGAGAATAAATAACGCAATGGTCTGCTGTTTTCCTCGTGTAATGAAATCCACTGTTTGCGGGGAGTCCAAGCACAATGGGATGCTATTACACATAATATCCGCTAGGGGTGGAGTTGGGCCGCTGGCCGCCCATGAGGTTATTTTCGTCTGGGTCTGGGGTAACTAGTGTGTTATGGCTGATTCTGCTCATTCCTTACAGTGGTTCGCAATGGTGCAGAATTCCGCAATTCCATCTTATGAAACGGCACCCTCCGAAATGACGGCGAGAACCGCGAGATACGTCTGGCCATCCCGAACAATTTGGTCTTAAACTTGAAATAGACTAGTTGACCAATGAACTGGCAATATAGCCGAGTGGTCTAGCATCGTTGGTCTAGTGGTAGAATTCGTCGTTGCCATCGACGAGGCCCGTGTTCGATTCACGGACGATGCATTCTTTTCCCTTTTTGCCAGGCATCTGATAATTTTGATTTTTCCTTTGTAAAAGGTACAGACAAGATTGCAATGGCCTGCCATAGGTTACGAGCTTAAGAAACTGAAGCGTGGCGAACGGATATTCTCGCCTTCAGCACATGGTCAATCGTCCCAATCATGTTCTATACCGTGGAAGCTTGTCTCATACAGACCTTGGCATCAATAGAGACCGCAACCTTTCTCTTTCCCAGCGCTGTAATCGGCCTCGAATTACAAATTGCGGCATTGCATCGTCATGCAAGGATCTTATCACTCCGCATCTCACTGTGGAGGATGGTGAGGTCATAACGTGAGCAAAAACAGCGCAGGCCGCTTATTATCGGAACGATGATGATCGGGACCGTATTCCCAGATCCCAGAAACAGGGCCTCGTTATCGACTGCATATCTTCATAACGTCAATTCTTGATAGGATCAGGCGATATACGCAGCGGTGGTTTATTCCGGATGGAATTCGTCTGTCGTGACTATACATCTGACAACTCAAATTAGCTCTTGAACAACAAAATTATGCGACAGGATAAGCGAAGCAGTATGCATCAGAGAGAAGATTACGGTCCTCATAACCTCACACATCCAGCTTAGATGGCGTGGCGTTAAGTCTAAGGATGACAAGAAGATTCTCATCATTTGCAAACGGCAAAACACAAGACAAACTTACCATGAGCAAAACACTAGCAATGGTAATTATTCCTAAGCAGGACTAAGTTCTCAGTCTTCATACGAGATGATCCTCCGTCCTGCAATCGAGGCAGGTCTCTGGATCCCTAGAGATGCCTGCTCGTCATCATAATCCAGTGTCGTCGACCCAGCATTGGTCCCTCTAACCGACTCGACCTGCTTCGAACCGACCCGCTTCGAGCCGCCCTCATCATTATCTTCATCCTCTCGTTTCCGCTTCGCATTTCCAGTCTGTGTCTGACCCTGAGCCTGCTCACCAGACTCCTCAAACACCGCTTCCTCTTGTTTTAGCTGTCTCTCTCGCAGTATGGCGTGTATCTCGCTATGCCGAAATATCCTGATTTGTTCATCTGTAAGAGTACGTTTTACGCCGTCTGGGTAATATCCGAGATCGTCGCCGTCGTCGTCATAGTATTCTTCTTCGTAGGGGCAATAAGCGTCTTCGGCTTGGGCGGTTGGGTAGTCACATGCTGGTGTTTGGTGGCCGAGAAAATGCTTGGCTTGGAAGGCTTGGAGGTCGTCCTAGACGTGAAGTTGTTAGTTGCAAGTCTTTTGAGACGGGAAAGGATGGTTGAGCCTTACCAGATTTACTGGTGGGATTTGTAGTTGGGACATGACGCTGGTTGTCACTAGAGAAGACGAGCTGGAGTATGGAAACGCGTAGAATAGCGCGATGCCGGTCACGTTACTTGTAATATTACATAAATTACATCACAAATGCCAGCAGCTATTCGACACCATCCAAATAAGAAAAGATGCAGAAAAGAGAAAATGAAACCTGCTAGTGCTGTTGAATATGTATATAAAACTGCAATCATAATCCCCCAATGCCCTTCTGGTCAACAATCCCACTCGGCAGTGGTATGCTCGATATATTATTCCCAATCTTTGCTTTGACACAATCAAAACGAACCTTGAGGCCTTTCAAATCCTTCAGGTCGATGCTTGCCACTCGCTCGTTATCCTCCGGAGAGGGCTCGGTCAGACTCCATGCAATAGAGATATGGAAACAGTGCGAATAATTTTCACTCTCTCCGTTCGTCTGCTTCTGCCGTCCTCCAACGGAACCAATCTGTATTGTCTTTTCGTAAAGAGGAGGTTGATCAAACGAGGCAAGCAAGCGATTGGAGAGCTTGAGTAGACGATCCAATCCGTCATTTGCGGGTTTCTGCGCATGTAGGACAAGGAACCAGCGCGTTTTCTCGTAGTTGGATACCCAATGCAGGTTTCCTGGCGTGATGTCGAATCTGGATATGTCAGAATACTGTGTATTTGAAATAGAAGAGGGTAAGATACTCACGGTGACGTATTCGAATCCCGAATCGCAGTCTTATATGCGTCGATAAAAGATTGCCTCTGTTCCGTTCGAAGAACAACCGGCCTGGATAAGCTTATATGCAGCGGAAGCTGTGCGCCCAGGTCACTCCGCAGAAGGCTATGTATGACCCTGCGCTTATCTCCCAGCTTATTCTCAGACTCTTGGATGAGGTTGTCTAATACCCCCAGCTCAGTCTTGCTTGGGAACCCTGTCCACATGTCAGCAATCCAGAACACGTAAGCAATTGGGATCTGGGGGCAAAGATACCTACACTCAAGATACAAATGCGTAGGCCAGTTCCCCTCAACATGCGGAATCACCCGCTTCCGACCTCCATGGAGGTTAGGATCATCTTGGACGCTAACGCGGGTGCTTGTGGCGTAGAGGTCGTAGAAGTTTGATGGTAACGGGGGGAGTGATGTGGTTTGCTGGTTATTGGGCCGCTGGCGCGAAGCATTTTGGCGGATTCGCTTGGCTGGTGGAGGGGATGATAATTGGGTGTCTGAGTTGGATTCTGAATCTGAGTATTGGACTAGGGACATGATGGAGTTGTTGGGGAGCGGAGTTGTTGATGGTGGTTTTGACGGGTATTACTGTGACCGAGTGTCCACTGAGTGGTGATTACCGCGCTAACTTTCTATAGTTATATGAGAACAAAATAGCAACACCTGGTATATATTATTACAGAATTTACTCTAAAGAGCCAGCTGAGCACAACTGAGCACAGCTGAGCACCGTGATGCTGTAGATGCTCGTAGCTGGATGTGTGCCTGAGAGCCTGAATTGAAGGCCTGAAAATGTAGGCTCGAAAGGTACTGTCATAACTAACTAGTTAGGTTAACTAACCCCTGTAGCCTTAAATTTCCTTTGACTTAGACTCCAGGTACGAAAGGCAATTGAAATGATGCGAATTTCGATGCTTCTCGCGTGTTTAATTCATATGCCTAGCCTACCGTAGATGCCTACCATTGCTAGACAGACACCACATAGAAGTTGCATCGGATTACTGCTCTAAGAACACCTACTTAGTGAGTCTACTAGTGATTCTTCGAACCGAGTAGGTTACTATAGCCCAGACCATCGGACATTCCGGATAAGCTTAAATTAGTGGAATGCACGGCTCATCGCCAGGGCCGACACATGGCCAAGGATTCCCAAGGGAAAAGTGAAAGTGAATTCTTCAGGCTCCCCTTTCCCTTGCACGTAGATCTCTTGCTAAACCAGCCCTACCGTATAACCCCGAGAAGAAGGAACCTCGTCTGTAGTGTTACTCGAGTATGTGGAGTATACCCAGCGATGATCCATGACGTCAGACGAGAGAATATACAAACAAGCAGTCAACGACAGGCAGTCAGCGATAGTAAGCAGCAGCAGCAATGAATCTAGACCAATCCATGGCTGACTCCTACATAGTAGTATATTGGTACTAGATACAGCCTCCGACAGTCAGGCATCCGGGCCTTCCATACAGTGTCATCATCGAGAGAAAACTTTAAATGCACTCCATTCCCAACCGGGTATAGCACACCCGGACAACCCTCACGCTAGCCATTTTGGGCATCCGCTTACCCCGGAACTAAACCAGAATAGGAAGTCTAGATCAATAAAGCGTTGGGCTACGCAAGTCATCACGTCACTCTGGGCCTCGTGAGTCTTGCGCCTGCCTTACCTGACTCCGACTGCGCCTGTCTGCGCTGTCTTCTGGGGCAGCTATTTCTATCGTGTCTGCTGTTCTTCCAGTCAGCATCTTTTTTTCCCGCCCCTCCTACATCTCCCTGGTCACACTGCATTTCTTCATACTGCTGTCTCGCTTTTTTTTACTATAAGCACTGGTTTACCCCACCGTCTCGTATAAACAGTCTCTTGTGGACTGTCAGATCTTCTATCTTATGTGGAACAGCACAGTCAGACCACAGACACGGCATGCCTACCACTGTGTCTTCCCGTCAGCTTCCCTACGCTGACCACCTCCGTGGCGCCCAGTATATTGAGGACTGTCCCCCTCAGGACTACTGGTACTCCAAGCAAGCCACCAACATGAACTTCGGGAGCAGCAACCCCTACCGCTGCAACTCTCCTGAATCGCTCTGCCGCCGTCCTAGTACCGACTCCCTTCGCTCCGTGCCTTCCATCGACTTCTCGGGCTCACTGGAGCACCACCCAGTGTACCCCAAGACAAACTGGGCAAGCAGCCGTCCTCGCCCCCGCCCCAGGAGCTACCCGGAGCCTCAGAGGTACTCCCCCAATTCTGGTCTGGTCAATCCGGATGTCATCGACCGGATGGACAACGTGGGCGACCTCATGTACCACCATGAGGGCCCTTACGACGCCGTTTCCAGAGAGCGGAATCGCAAAAGCCAGGCAAGCCCGTTGGAGGCTGTCAGCCGATCGAATGAGGAGGCCCTCAGAGCCACCCCTCGCGAGCGGATCGTCGACAGTGTCCGCAACAACCGGCCCCTGGATGGCACCGCTTTCTTCCCGCCGGGTCATACGGACAACGGTGGGAACACGTACGATTACGAAGAAGGACCCAATATGATGAGTGACTTCGGGAATTTCATGCGCGATCCTGGATTTGTAAGTTCCCCTCCCCTTGCTTGGTATATTGCATACTAGCTAACTTTGTTTGCAGAAATTCCGGGACGAGGACTTCAAGAACGACCGGTTCTACACGGATCCGCCTCCCAAACCGTATATTTTCGTCGCCAAGGTACTCAAGCGCTGCGGATTTAAGCGCATCCCCGTCTAGACGTGTAGTTCAGGCATACGTCAAGCTTACCCCTTGACTCAAATCACTCGTTTGAAGTTGTCACGGCGTTACGAGGTCATATACCATCTTTGGAGTATGGTGTCTATACTGGGTTGTCTTATGTTTTGGCTTTCTTTTGGGCATTGGAGTTCTCTAGTGATCAATATGGGGTTGTCGGTTCGTGTATTCACCATTCAGATGGACGAAACCGACGTTACTTCGCTGGGGCATAGTTTTTAATTAGTTCCCTTCTATTCTGTACACAGTTTTAGCTTTACTTGGTGAATACAAACTACTTTCTACTTTCTTATTGCCATTTTTAGCTCCAAAAGTCTGGCTCAGTATGTGCGTCAGCCTGACCTCAAACGGGAAGTATCGCCCCCACCTATAAGGGAAGCTGCCATCAGGAAATGCAGCAAGGACTCCACATTAATACGAAGATCATGATAGATCTGACGCTCTCGTGCACGTCCGTTTCTATATTTGATATATATTGCAGTATTACTCAGAATTGATACAGCTCGGCCTATCAGCTTAACATCATGGCTACAGTTCAACGTCACCCTCTCCACAGCCTTGGCCCAATCCATCCGCCCAAAGTCGACAAAAGTGCCATCAAACCATCCGTCGCGAGGAAAATCGACATCCGTGTCAAGGATCCGTTGGACCACGCAGCCCCGGCCATTCTACACGAGCCACACAAGTACAGCGTCGACGACGCCAATGCATCAGCCGTAGTATTGGTCAGTGGTGCTGGCGGAGGCGTGAGCGGACCAGCCGGTGACCATCCACACCGTATCCAACTACATCTGCATATCGAATACTAAACCTTAACCCGCAGGAATCTACCCATCACTAGCGGATAAACTCACCCTCCTCCTCTCCATCCCCTGCATCCGCCTCGACTACCGCCTCGCCGCAGACACAGACCACTGCACCGCCGATATCATCGCCTCGTTGAACTACCTCTCCCAGCACTACAAATCCACAAACTTTGTCCTCGTCGGCTGGTCCTTCGGTGGCAGCCCCTGCTTCACAGCTGCAGCCGAAGAACCAAACCGTATCCGCGGCGTCGCGACCATCGCCTCGCAGACCGCCAGAACAACCGGCGTGAAGAGTTTGGCGCCGAGGCCGTTGCTGCTGTTGCATGGGTTGGGGGATAGTGTGCTTGGGAGTGAGTGTTCGGAGGCGCTGTATAGGATGTATGGGGCTGAGAGTGAGAATGGAGGGGAGAGGCAGCTTAAGTTGTTCGAAGGGGGGGATCATGGGTTGAGTGGATTGGGGCCGGAGGTCGAGGAGTTGTTGCTGGGTTTTATTGGGAGGGTGCTTGGGTTTGAGGGGGTTGTTAATGAGCCGGAGACGAGGGGTGTTGCTGGGGAGGATTTTGTGGGTGGGCAGGGTGAGAGGGTTAGGGAGATGGAGGAGGGGAGGGATTTGGAGGGGGAGGTGTTGGCTTGATCGTATGATTGTGTTGTTATTCTTATCCTGGGTTTGGTATTTTGTGTGTCTTAAGTAGATCGTATTAGAGAGTGCATCCTATAGAGATCGACTCCAAATTTCATGGCATGTTTATGAAAACCACACAAGTAACACGTATCAAGATAGCTATAACTATCAGAGAAAGTAATCTATTTGCAACCGATCTCAGACCAGGTACAACACAATGCAGTCAGTCCCTGGTTACAGACCCTCACAGCCCGGCGATCATCTGGGCCTCGACAGTTTCCGCCACCACCTCAGGCCAGATTGTCCACTTCGGAATTCTTTCTTTACTCATCCACATTCTTTCTTTCTTTCTAATCACACTTACCAGGGCTTAACGCGTTCATTCTTTATTTTATCTTTTTTTTTGACACCTGTCACTAGCATCTTTTCTTAGTGTCCCGTTGTTCTGCCTTTCTTCGCGTCGCAGTCGCGGACAAGCATGAGATCAGACTGCTGATCAACGCCGCATTTTGTTTACAGCGTTTGAATTCACTCCGTACAGCAGTATCTAGTTTCGCAAGTTTATACATTTTAAATTGACCGAAATGCGCTCAGCCAGGGTCCTCTATCTGGCCCTTTTCGCCTTTCTACGGCTAACCAGCGCCAGCGACGATGAGGCGCAAGAACACCACAACTCAAACACCTGCGCTGTAAGTCCCAATCACCAAGATTCCAAGAAACTGCACTAACAAACCAGATTGACCCCAAAGCCACAGTCTCCGATGCCTGCGTCTCATACTCGACCATCGACCACCTCAACGATGAAGTCTACGCACTCCTCCACTCCATCACCCAAGAAACCGATTTCTTCTCACACTACCGCCTCAACCTCTTCAACAAAGAATGCCCCTTCTGGTCCGACTCGGAAAGCATGTGTGGAAATATCGCGTGTTCCGTGAATACCATTGACTCGGAGGAGGATATCCCGTTGACGTGGCGAGCAGAGGAACTGAGTAAGCTTGAAGGTCCTAAGGCCGGACATCCGGGTCGTAAACAACAAGCGGAAAGGCCGCGGAATAGGCCGCTGCAGGGTATGCTGGGTGATAATGTTGGGGAGAGTTGTGTGGTTGAGTATGATGACGAATGCGACGAGCGCGATTACTGTGTTCCTGAGGATGAGGGTGCCAGTGGAAAGGGTGATTATGTGAGTCTGGTTGACAACCCGGAGAGGTTTACGGGCTATGCCGGACCTGGGGCGCATCAGGTTTGGGATGCTATTTATCGGGAGAATTGTTTTTTGAAGCCGACTCCGGGATTGAGTGTGTCGCCAGCGCAGGAGTTGGGTGGATTGCAGGCTATGCACGATTTCCGGAACGTGTTGCAGATGGAGATGAAGCGGCCAGATGGGTATCCGTTGGATAATGAGTGCTTGGAGAAGCGGGTGTTTCATCGACTTATTAGCGGAATGCATGCGTCTATCTCGACGCATCTGTGCTGGGACTATCTCAACCAGACGACCGGACAGTGGCACCCGAACCTGCAGTGCTTCAAGGAGCGTCTACACGACCACCCCGAGCGAATCTCGAACCTGTACTTCAACTACGCCCTGGTCTCGCGAGCGGTGGCCAAGCTGCAGAAGCACCTCAAGGGTTACACCTATTGTACGAGCGACCCCGCGCAGGATATCGACACCAAGGATAAGGTCACCAAGTTGACTCAGACCCTGGCGAAGCGGCCTCAGATTTTCGATGAACACCTGATGTTCCAGGATCCCAGCTCCCCGGGTCTGAAGGAGGACTTCCGCAACCGCTTCCGCAACGTCAGCCGTCTCATGGACTGCGTGGGCTGCGATAAGTGCCGCCTCTGGGGTAAACTCCAGGTCAATGGCTACGGCACCGCATTGAAGGTTCTCTTCGACTACGACGAGACCAAGAACGGCGAGAACCCTCCCTTGCGACGATTGGAACTGGTCGCGTTAATGAACACCCTCGGTCGCATTTCGCACAGTTTAGCCGCGGTGCGCAGTTTCCACCGTGCCATGGACTTGGGACAAGGCGAGACATTTGCAATTCCTGCCGGTGGTCAGTTAGGAGCGCAGAAGACGAGACGTCTGTTCAAGGATGGTGGTTCTACGTTCTACTATGAAGGCGATGAGGAGGAATTCTCCTACCGAGCCGAGCGACAGCGCTTGCCGTGGGAGCGGCGGCCCCGTCGGCCCGATGACGGGTTCTTAGATGACTTCAAGGCCGAGTTTGAGGTTGTCTGGGATACGTACATGTTCGTCCTGGGGTCTTGGGCTCGCATTCCACAGACAGTGTAAGTTTCTTCCGTCTCTAAATCGTTTCTTATTCAGGTCTAACGGGTACAGGTTCGAAATCGGAGTGCTCGAGGTGAACCGGCTCTGGAACTACTGGCTTGGTCTTCCAGTGCCACCGCGGACATGGAAGATCAAGCTTCCTTCACGAGATGAGCTATGAATTTTTTTACTGCTTTTACTTAGTAGATTTGTATCATAGATAGCCTTGGCTTGGCGTTATGGTTGGGCATTGGAGATTTCACATCGTATCTGGCATAGACGGAATACATTGCATTCTCTCTGACACATAACTGATTTATCACGAGTAACTGATATCCCTGAGTTTACTTGTACTCTGCTTCGGCGCATTTCCAAAATTCGGCAAAAGGCTTAAGCACCTCGGCATTTCCGGCACATGCACCGAGCATTCGCCTCTCGTGACCGAACTCCACCGCCTCCTCATCGCCATCTCCGGTCGCTCGTTGCTCCTACTACCATCCAGTTGTCCCTATCCATATCGCGTCTACACTACGGGATACGGAGTAGAGAACACTGCTCACTCCGCCAGTCGGCCTGATTACTACATGAGAGGCTGTTAGTTTTTCTCCTCGTAAGTCATGGCGTCCGTCTCGCCACCCAAGCCGTGGGAGAGAGCCGGCGCGGCTGGGGGTATGTTCCTTCGTCTATCCCTCTGCTCCTTGTTTTTTTAAGTGACTCTTGCTCACTTATTGCTCATCAGGTACTGCTCTATCCACTCCCGCCACTAGTACGGCCGCTTCTACCATGACCAACTCCACTGCGACAACATCCCCGACCGCGACCACTACACCAACGTCCACATCCACGTCAACCGCAGCATCTCCCAGTTTACCATCCCGACCAGACGCTCTGAACGCAGTGGTAAACCGCACCGCCTCGAATTACTCTCCTTACGGTGCTTCTCGATTAGGAGCAAGTCCCTACAGCGCATATTCATCACCATACTCCTCGCCGTATTCGTCGCCATACTCTCGTCTCGGCGGCATGGGCTCGATGGGATCGATGTATGGCGGATATGGTGGCTATGGTGGGATGTATGGGGGCATGGGGGGCATGGGGATGGGAGGAATGGGAGGAATGTATGGGGGTATGCCGGGCGGGGATCCGAATGATCCTAACAGCTTGACGAATTCGTTTGGGCAGAGCACGCAGGCGACGTTTCAGATGATTGAAAGCATTGTGGGTGCGTTTGGGGGGTTTGCTCAGATGCTCGAGAGTACTTATATGGCCACACATAGTTCTTTTTTTGGTATGTTTATCCTTTCTTTGCGTGTGAAATGGGTGGGATGCTGACAAATTGAAGCCATGGTCTCTGTGGCAGAGCAGTTGGGTAATTTGCGAAACACGCTTGGCTCGGCGCTGGGGATCTTTACCATAATGCGATGGTTTAGGACGCTGGTCGCGAAAATAACTGGTCGTCCTCCGCCGGCGGATGCCACGGCTCTGACGCCGGCTGCATTTGCGGCCTTTATGAATGGCCGCTCGGCTCCGGCTACGCTTCCTGATGGAACCCCTGCGCCTCCCAAAATGTCCAGGAAGCCATTTTTCATGTTCCTTGTGGCCGTGTTCGGCCTTCCCTATTTGATGGGCAAACTCATCAAGACCCTTGCACGCTCGCAGGAGCAGCGCCGCCAACTCATGGTGGGTGCGAACGGGGAGCCCACGGCCGCGCCCCTCGACCCCTCCAAGCTGGACTTTTGTCGCCTGCTGTACGACTACACACCGGAGTCGCAGGAAGGCGCAGGGATCGACCTAGCCGTGAAGAAGGGAGACATTGTTGCCGTGCTGAGCAAATCGGATCCTATGGGTAATGCATCTGAGTGGTGGCGATGTCGGGCACGGGACGGCCGCGTTGGGTATCTCCCGGGGCCGTACTTGGAGACGATCCAGCGTCGCCCGACTCCGCAGGCGATCACCTCGGGCAGCAGCGGCGGCAGTGACAGCGGCAACGTGCAGGTGAAGACGGGAGCTAGCGAGGAGGAGAAGAAGCCGGAGATCAAGGGGAAGATGGGCGACATTGCGCCGGAGAGTTTTCAAAAGAGTACCTTTTATTCATGATACCTAACTCTTTGCTTACATAGTGTTTACGTCTCGTTTCTGTTCATGGGTTTCTGTTATATGGTTAATTATGGTTGGATATGGGCATCCTTGATGGATACCATGAGCTATTGTTTATATTTCTTGTATTCTTTACTTTCACCTTATTACTTAGTATGATGCTATGCAGTTCAGCGCTCGACTATTTTCCAATAAAATCTACGTAGTACAGTACTTTTGCCACCCTACCAGTCTCGCATAAACCGTAGCCGTTGCCGCAATGCACGTACAAGTATCAGTAACCGTCCATACATAACTGTTCCCACTCACGGAGTACTCCGTTCTCCAAAGGCACTAAGTACAACGTACTTTGGGCGAAATTGTACGCTTTCGTACTCGTGCATTAGATCTGGGAACTAAGAGTTGGAGTGTGTATATTACTTCCTTCGTTTTTATTCCGCTTTGGGTATGTGCTACTATTGTGCTGCTATTTACTACCATGGTCCGAGTTACTATGAGTTATAGACAGGGTTGTATTTCATGAACTGTGTGGAAATATGATGTAGTTCTCGATCCTTGTTTTATATACCCTAAGTTAGATTGCTACTGGGAAATAAGGACGGTGCTGTAGATGAACTATTGCTGCGGCTGAGTGTTTGGGGGTTGACGGATGGGTTTATAAGATATGTATGCAGTGTGATCGGAAGCGTGATTGTATGTGACATGTATAAACCCTAAGGGAAGTAGATAATTCTCGAAATCTCAGACCTTACAAGCAATGATAGAATAGTTGTGGATAAATTGGGGTTGTATGTTTGTACTCCTGCTTGTATATAGCCTGAAAGAACATACAGAACATACACATACCTAAAATAGTAGTAGCTGATCAGGAGAAATAACAGATATATTTGTTATTATCACTTTTCATTCTAAGCACACTCCCCAATCAATGCAATACCAGGAACGAGATTGTCAAGCAAAAAGCAAAAGCAAAGCAAAGCAAAGCGCATTCCAAATCATTTCCTTCTTTCACACGTCGAGTCTGAAGTATATCACTCGCCTTTGTTCACCATAGATCTACAGAATTATTTGGAAGCATAACGGCCTCTGCGCAGCTTGATGAAGTAGTAGATCTTAATTTCATTCTCTCTTTGTATAGTGCATATACTATTACTATTCAACGAGAGAGTACTCCATATGCACGGAGTATGATAAAAAAAGCATCAACATAACCCGGAAGGAAAAAAAGAAAGAAAAGAAACCGAACAAAATCTGAACCCAAAACAGAAAACCACCATCTTGACAAATGCAAACATGTTATACTATCTCCAGCTTAGCTCCCGTCTATCCGCTTCCGTGCCCATCCATTCACCCCATTCTCCATAGTCTGTGTACTCCATCGTACTGGACAGAGTTAGAACAATCACGAATCATTCAATCAACTAAAGCGGAACCCCCCTCATTAACAAACATTGGTCAATCGGAGTCATTTTCCGCGTTTCATTTCCAATCATATTGTAGTATATTATCTACAACGGCAACTAAGTTCACAGAATGCCCCGTACCCGTCCTCCCCGATTGATGATGTGCGATGCAATGTGCAATGTGGCTCGGATGTCCGGAGTCCGATCCCCCAGTATAGACTATACCGGAGTGAGCAGGGAAAGGAAGGAAGGAAGGAGGAGTAGTGGTGGATTAGGACTAATGAGTTAGTGGTGACGATCCGGAGATGAACCGGCCTGGTCTTGGTTTGGTCTGGGTAGGTCTTGTAAAGATGTGCCTTTGTTGGGGTAGTTGGCTTTTGTTGTGGATATAGGGTAGAACATGATTTGGAATTGCAAGTATGTTTTCGATGTTTGAACCGTGTGCAGGGCTAGTACGGGATTGTAGAGTACGGAGTAGGGTTTGTGGGATTAGCGAGTTGGTTAATTTATCTGAGCACAGCATGTTGCACAAGTATGCCGTACTTTTGCAGCCAAGGCTCAGGCTCGGAAATAGTACCGCCTGGCCTGAGCCGCGATGACAAGCGTGGTGGCTTGTGCTGGTGTCAGTTCAGCTGCTATTGTTCAAGAATGTGATTCGGTTGGAATGTGAATGTACAGTATTGTATTCGTGTATGTGTATGTATGTACATGCAATGCAAGTGGTCACTTCACGATTATAGGCGTCCAGACCCTGGTACGCCAACCGTGTCTGACTCAGTATCGGGGACCGAGGAGGTTGTCGGGGATGGATTGCCCGGTTGCCGGCTGTCTTAGCCAACATGCGGCTGGTTGAGCCTTGCATAAGCGTCAGTAACGGACAGATAGCCCACCCGGTCTGTTGTACACCTCCTATGCTACATGATCGTCTCCATAGTCCGGAATGCCAGTGATTGCTGAATCGGGACATCCATGGGGAAATAAAACAAGGCTAACATGATACATATGGACAAAGTGAAAAAGCAGACAGTTTGCTTGCTCTGTAGAAACAAAAAACGGTAGCAAAGGATAAACGAATGCATCATCATAACTGGATCAATCATCCAGAGGCGTGGTATAATCCGACATGGACTGCTCCAGCGTCTGATGGAGCACAAGAAGGCGGTCTTGGAAAGAAACAAGAGCGTGCCACGGATCTTCCTCGTGAAGATCATCGTCTAGTGGTTTGGGCGTGTCATTCGTTAAACTCGGACTCAGCGTGGCCGAGAGAGATTGGTCATCGGGCATTTCAGCAGGATGAGGATGATGCGATGGAATGGGATGGTTGGGGTCTAGCGGCGAAGCATCGAGGGCTCCTAACACATACTCAGTGTTTGTTGCCATGGTCCAGACCGGATGATGGGGGGTCTCACGGGGATCTGATGGGATTTCTGGCATGGGAGATAACACTGAGGATCTGTCTTCTGGTTCGGGTGTATAGCAACTCATATCGGTGGGGGTTTCTACAATTGTCAGTATTATCGAAATAATCAGAGACATGTAAAACATACCTGGCTCTGGACTGTTGGTCTGCGGTGGTGACTTGGGATTATTGCGCGAATTTTCCCACGAGGAACCGTATCTGCGGAGAAAACGAGAAATACGTTTGGAATCGACTTCCTGCCCCCCAACACGAAAAGCCGTTTGTTTCCCACGAGCAGCCCGTTTCTGCTGTTTCCGGATCATCACCTGGACTTCTTTGGCTTTGATGTTCTTGCGGATATGCCATGCGGCGAGGCGGTCTTTGTACTGTTTTTCCCTACTCTAGTCAGAAACCCCATCGTAACATAGAATAAGAAGATGACATACGAAGCAACAAAATGATGCTCTCGCTCCATAATTATTTTGACATCCCGCAGTTTCAACTGGTTATTCAGATAGAGGTGTTCGATAATGGGCCGGTATTGCTGCCAATCTTCCGAACGGCGGGGACGAAACACGGCAGAGGAGGAAGAGGAGGAAGGCGTAGAGGCGACGGTAGTAGTTGGAGGGATGGTAGATGATGAAGAAGACGAGGACGAAGGAGGAATGGAAGGAATGGACCTGGAGGACGACGGAGGGATGGAACCATCCATCATGAACATGCGGCTGGAGGATCGTTGTCACTCATAGTCTGACATTGATCGAGGGCGACTGTAGATGGAGAGAGGGAGAGATAGAGGTGGGAGAGAGAGAGAGAGAGAGAGGGAGGGAGGGAGAGAGAGGTAGAAGGAAGACGAAGAGAGAATGAGGTGAGAAAGAAGGATGAAGCGAACTTAATATGGAGAGGAGTGGGCGATGATGTACAGCAATCCCACATAGTACTGTACCTACAACAGCAACAACAACAACAACAACACAATTATCAAATATTGATATTAATTCTTCTTATTTCCTTTATGTTCTCTTTGTCCTTTTTCTCTCTCCTATACTTGCACTATTCTGTTTTCTTTTCCCTCCTATATCTTTTGTTCTCTGCTTTGGTCGCCGATAAAAATAAATCAAATGATGAATTCTGCTTTTTGCTCCGACCAATCACAGTGTGTGCTTTCCCTATGCGGCGACCTGCCGATGGAAGCGCCCGCGGGTCGGTCGGGGGGTGTCTCCCCGAGCCAATTAGAATTAACATAATAGTGGGGGTGCGTACTTTTGGCGGGTCTTTTGTCTGTGCGCATACAATACAATACACCCAGTACATACTCAGCACTTTACATGTACTTGAGGCTTGTACAGGTACCTACAAGTATACAGAGAGCTACCTGAGTACATTGGGTCTATGTATCGTTGGGCATATATATATTTACTTTCCAGTAGTCTTCAGTACTGCCCGTAAGTGAAGACCACTGAAGATGCACGTACTTCTGCACGGATGCACCGTTTGAGTTTGACGCGCCGGCTCAGATGGCGCACTTCCGGCCCTGATAGTGCAAATGTGCTGCTTAATTCCCATAGTATAGGCCAGGGTGGGAACATAGCCTAGTTTAGGTACTTAATTGTATGGTGTACTTAGTATACATACCACGGTTTTTTGCACCAGGGCCTTTAATGGAAAGACCTCGGCCCGTTGAGTGGACCCGATCGGGTGTGCCCGTTGTCCCGCGTTCGGAGTGCTGTCCATACCATACCCTGTATGGAGTAGTAGACATGTGTTGTAGGAAGAGGAACAAGAGTACATATACTCTATTGTACAATAGTAAGGATAAGACCCAAGGCTTCGGATTCTACACATCAACTGTCAGTCAATCAACCGTTACGCTTCCGCTTCCCGGACAAACTCCTGACAGAACTCCAAAAACAGTATCCCTGCCGTTGGTGGAGCAGGTGGATTCCACGCCAATTGAACTTTGTTCTTCATCCATTGTCCTTCATAATAAGACTCAGTTCGTAGTGTACTCCGTAGTACGTCGTGTATGTAGTAGTAACTTCTCGAGACTAAAAACGTGGATGGGGTGGATTAGCCGTGCACGGGGCTTCCGAAAGACACTAATTCCAGTCCGAGTCACAGTTCACCCACGGGATGCTGGTTCAGGGGGATGATCTCCCGTGGTCCTTGACTACTGAACCTGACTTCTCTTCGGAAAGCGAGAGTCGTTGCAGGGGTTGCAGGGACCTGTTGGATTGTTAATGGTAAGACCCTCTGGCCGAGGCAATTGATTGATTTTGGAATTGTAAAATTAAGTGGACTGTGCACTTTGAGCTGAAAAGGAAAGAAGCGTGCAGATTATGTATCATCGGTCCATAGCTAGTCATGACAGCGGGCATGTACATGATGTCTCTTAGTGATTCATCCAACCAGCATTGATCCAGTAATCCCAGTGTTCCAGTAGGGTAAATGGTCCCCCTCCCCCCCCCCAAAAAAAAACAAATAAACAAAAATCTGAAAGTTTAGTTCCTTGTGACTCCACCGTGAAACGCCTGCCATTATTTAATTCCTGTCCCAACAACACGTCACTTCACTCCCGGATACTGCCACATCTCATCTGTCCCTTTCCGAAAATGAACTGACTCGACCTAAATGTTGAATTATGTATTATTCCAGACCGTCCATGCCCAACCTTTCTTGACTTACGGACTCCGGGCTGCTTCCCCCGCCGTTGCAACGGCTGCAGACTGACTGCCAGATCCCGCGCTGGCAACATTGCTCACGTGTGCCAATAAGAACTTACAGCACGTTAGCGTATACTTACATGCCCGCGTCCACGTCTCGTCGTTCTGGTTGAATCCAAGTTTGATGCTTGCGTCGCCAATTTTGTCGCGTGAGATCGTGTACGGCAGTTTCAGCCCGGGGATCGCAGCTCCATGACCGCCACTACTACTTCGACGTCCTGGCGCAGGGGTCTTCTCAACATACTCGCCTAGTTGTCGTAAGCATTCGAGGAATGCGACCATCCCTGCATCGAAGCGGCGGTGAATCCAGGGTAGGTTCAACGGAAGATCCCCCGAGGAGAACAGGTCCAATACAGTGCTCTTAGGGGGTCCAGATGGTACCCCGGTCCCGTTCCCGTTGCCTCCCAGGGTCGACTGCGCGGGGGATTGTGGATATTCTATCCTTTCAATTCGAGAGGCCGAGCCCAGCGGTTTCAGTCGATATCCTTGGAACGAAAAGTTTAACTTTTCCGCGACCGTGGATAAAAGCAGTGCCGTTTGACCCCAGGCTGCGTTAATCTCCGGCCACTCTACTGATGGGTTGGTCAAACGGCCCAGCCGCAATCCATTGATCGTCCCAAAGTAGCCGTCATGGCCTATACAGAAGGCGTCGTTGTAAACATTGGTTCGTTGTAGTCGTTCGAGCTGGCGTGAATCATGGTCGTATCGCATGTTCAAAGCATCCCTCTCGTTCTGAAAATCCGACAGCGTCAAAGCGAAGGAATTCCGATCCCGCCAAAACGCCTCTTCATCGAGATCCAATTGCCGCGACGCCTCTTCCAGACCGGCAATCTCTTCATCCAACGCAGCCTTTTCCTTCTCCAACTCCACGAGCTCCGCAAAAGCAGCCTCCTCACCCTCCAACGTCTCCCTGAGCGACTTCTCTGCAGCTTCAATCTCCTCCACAGTCGGAACAGACGAGTTCAAATTCCTCTGAAACGAAATATAAGCATCCCGCTCCTTCGTAGCACCCGCCAACCTCTTCTGTAACCCATCCACAAGCATCTCTGTACACTCCACACAAACAGGGTGATCAATATCAGATCGCGACGAAATAATCTCAAACAACCGATTCGCCCGCTCAATCTGCTCCGAAAACGACCCCCCTCCATCTTCTGTCCCGTTGTATTTCCCCGCAGCTCCTCGCTGCCCGTCGGCCGATCCCGCATGCGGCGGCCCAACTTGGGACTCTGTAAGCATCACAAATGACATGTTCCCGCTGTCGCCCCGGGACAGGCGCGGGGGGTTAGGTTGCCTCCCAGCATGGCGAGGCGCGGGAATGGTTCGCCTGTAGACGGGGGATTGGTTTTGTTTGGAGACGCGGTCGTAGAGGTCTCGACGTTCCTGAGGATAGGGGGGTCTGGAGGAGGTTGCTGTGTGTTCTGGGAGTGTGCGACCAGTAGATCCTGTACAAGTATCTGTCAGTGCTTTCTATAGCACACACACGGGGCGTGGAGTATTTGCATACCAACGAGCAAGTCAAAAGCCGCTGGGTTCAGCGACTCAAGGGAGCCGTCGAGCTTCAGCGGAGTGCGGCATTTCTGGCAGTACATGTTGGTCATGGTCAATCATGGTAGTGTTCTGTTTCGCATTATGGGGAGACGGAATAGGAAGGTTGAATGGAGATGAAATGTAGAAGGCGCTGCTGATAGGCGCGAGGTTGGATAATCAGTCGGAAACAGGGCGGCGGAGACGTCATGTCCGTTTTTCTCTATCTCCAACAGCAGGAACGACGTTGATGAATAAATGAATAAGCTATTGTTATTGATCGCTATTAATCAAGGATTATTACTGTATTCAATTCTCAGTCATTCATTTTTGTTATTCTCTTGACATCCCTACCAGCATGTCACAGTGACCATTTCCATCAGTCCTTTTCAACATATCAAATAACATCCTCAACATAATCACTTCGATAAATAACCACTCTTACATATTGCTCTTCACATATCGACAAGGCATGCCTCAATCTCCTAATACCATCGCGACACCACTTTCCTCCACCTTACACCTCCCCTGCCTGTGACACGATACCTCCGAACCCGAAAACGCAACAGTAACAATGAAACCACCTACGAAACGACCCCGTCTTTCCATCGCCCCAGATCCATCCCAAGATCCCTTCTCCTACCCCTCTCCCTCCTCAGACCCAACAGCAGCCGACGAGAATGAAAACAATCCCGAAAGCGAATACGACCAAGTCGACATCCACACCGCGCGCGCGCAAAATGACCAGCGCCTCAAAACGATTTTCGAGAGTATCTTCAAGAAATACAGTAGGGACTTCACGGATGTCGGCGATGAAATCGATCTGCAGACTGGGGAGGTTGTTGTGGATAATGGGCATCTGTTGGGGATGGAGGGGGAGGATGATACTGGTGATGCGGGTGGTATAGAGGGTGGGCAGGCGGATGAATATGAGGTTGAGCAGGATGGCGATGATGAAAGGACAGGGTCGGAGACTGGGACTGAACAGGGAGAAGGGGTAGGGAATTATGACCATGGGATATGGTCTTTTTCGGGGTCGCAGGCTGGGTTGGGAGATCATGGAAATGACAATGCGTGGGGATGGCAAGGACATGGCGACGACGCGGACGACGATGATAATGAGAACGAGAACGACTACGATGATGATGATGATGATCGATCAAGTGTTGATTCGTTGCTGGACACTGCTATGAGCGTCGATGATCCTACCAACAAAGAACCAACCATTGAAGCATCCCATCCTCTACGTCGCATCAATCACGCGAATAACGATACTCGGGAACCAGTTGAGTCGATATGGCGCGTTCCTGAAATCACGCCGAAGTTCTCGTTCTCGACTCCCCAACCCCGTCCAAGTAACACCAAACCCACCGTCAACTACAATCCTGCACGCTCTGTGTCACCACCAGGAGCACGCTCACTCTGGGCTGTTCCGCAGCCTGGAAGACCTAGGAAAACCGACACTGACGTTCCGAAGAAGAAGAAGGCGAAGAAGGACGTGGATGTGAAAGCAAAAACGAAAACGAGTCCGAAAAAGACTACTGCCTCCAGCACGAGCAAGCCGAAGCGATTCTCTAGCCCTGCGAAAAAAGGCGACTGGTCATTTGCAATTCATAGTCAAGGGAGTGACTCGGAATCAGACGATCCGTTACAGGAAGATTATCAGCCATCGCCTACGCCGAAGAACCCGTTGAACATTAGAGGGAGGAATATAGGGTCTGTCACACCAACCCGCAAGCAAATAAGCACGATTGATGCACACACTTCAGATTCGAAATCTCCATCTACACCAAAACCAATTACTACCCCCAAACTTCTCAATGACTTCCCTAGCAATACCCCGAAGCAAATTACCCCAACGCCATCAAAAACCAGACGACCAATGACACCGGATGACGTAAAATTGATCGTGACAATGCGCTACGTCCACAAGAAACAATGGAAACAGATCCTCGCCCATTTCCCCAGCCGACAAGTGAACCATTTGACAGAGTGGAATAAACGACACTGGACCCAACGTCGCGTTAACCCACCTCAACTCTCTAGACCGTGGTCGTCGGAAGAGCAGAATAAGTTATCTGCGCTCAAGGATAGAAGTGGGTTGTCCTGGAGCAATATCCAGAAGGAGTTTCCCGGGAGGTCGCATGCGGAGATTGAGTTTGAGTTGTTGAGGCTCTGGGTTGGGGAAGGGACTTGGAATGAGAGTGGGAAGGATCAGGATGGACAGGCAGGACGGGGTCGGCTGGATGATCTGTTGGATGATTCGCAGCGGGATGGTGGCAGTATCTCTGCTGGAGCCAATCATCGTGAGAGAGTCGCAACGGCAGTTTCGGAGGAGTCGTCCGATACAAGCGCCCAGGTTCACTCGATGGACGGTCAACATGATACCCTTAGACCGATTGAATCAGGCAAGACGACGGCGAATGCTGACGACTCGATCGAACCACGTGCCCATGATACTTCACAACCTGAACCGTACCAGGACAAAAGCCCTTCTAAAAAGAGGCCGCAATCTCAGTCATCACCACAGAAAACCCTCTCCACTCTCTTTGAATGATACCAGACGATCCTCAGCATGCTGCGATGGATTTCTTTTTCTTTGCATTTGATACCCTTGTTACTCATGGCATTTATTCATCCTTCGCGTTCAAGACATCTTCCAGCCTCGTATCCGTTGCACCGCCAACATCTCCGGCCTTAGCCCAGAACCTGGAAAGATGCCTTGAGCCAGAGTCTGAAAGGACGGTTACGATTCGATGGCCTGGTCCTAATTTCATAGCGGTCTTAACAGCCGCAAAGCCTGCATCATGTATTATTAGCATTAATCAAATCATAGAGAACATGGAGTTAATACTCACAGTTCACTGCACTGCTGCTTCCAAGGAACATCCCATCTTTCTCTACTAGCCACCGAGCCATGGCCATAGCTTGCGCATCAGTAACCCGCACAGCATCATCAACCAGCTCCTTGCCAGCCTCGAAATTGGCAGTAACGCGGTTAATCCCGATGCCTTCAACAATAGTATCCACCTGTCTCCGCCGTCTTGTCCCTTCGCGCTCCTTCAGGTCAAACATGACACCATAGCGGACCCGATTGTACAACCCACTACCTTGCGGATCCGCCAGCACCACATACAAATCAGGAATCTTGGGCTTCAAATACAGCGCCACACCAGAAATCGTACCGCCTGTACCAGCTCCCGCGACGAATGCATCGAGTTTGCCATTGCATTGGGCATAGATCTCAGGACCGGAACCATTGTAGTGGGCGCGCCAGTTAGACTCGTTCTCGAATTGGTCTGCGAAAAAGCCTCGTCCGCGGACTTGGTCCGAACCGGATGATGATGCGCTCGTGTGGGCTTGGGCGAGGGCGCGTGCGCGGTTGACGAAGTTTTCTTTTTCGACAATTGGGGCTGGTGGAACGCGGTCTACTATTGCGCCCAGTTTAAGGAGAAGGTCGGATTTTTCGATGGCCTGGTCGGAGGGCATGCAACTGCTGATGTCAGTAGGATATCCAGGAAATGTAGAATGGGGGACGCACATGTGAGCTAGATAGCCCTTTGCTCTGGCCAAGGTAGCTAGAGAGATACCGGTCGAGCCGGATGTGCCTTCGTAGACCGTGTCACCGGAATGGGGAGTCAAGATTCCCTGCTCTTCGGCCTATATAAATGTGAGAAGATGCTCTCAGTAGTTTCGCGGGGGATGTCATACAATCTGAATCATACTAAGAGCTACTCGATCTTTGGAGCTCTGACCGGCACCATTCAGAAACTGCATCAATTAGAACACCACCTCATAAAGCACGAATGGGATAATAGAAAGGTAATACCTCTGCCTTCCCCAGGATCTCACAACCAGTCTCATCTGACAAGGACTTGATTCGGAACAATGGCGTATTTCCTATGCAGCCTTCAATTCCATCCACGACTGCAGGAGGGCCTGCTCGCGCAACCAAGACATCCGCTTCGCGACGACGACGCGATTCAGCATCTTGCGATTGAGATTCTCGAAAAAGCTGTGCCAGCGCGGGGTAAAGCAGGTCTTTTAATCCGAGTGTGAGGAGGATCCCCGCTACGAAGGCGGTGGTTCCAAGACAGAGGTGGGAATTGTAATTCATTGTGGGATTTTAGGCATTGATTAAAAAATGATTATATGACTGGCACGTTAGGAAGCCATGAGCAAAGATTGAGAAAGAAGTAGAAACAAGAAAACAGCGTTGTCGAGCTCAGAGCCGAGCGGACCTCTGGATGATTGTGGGGAGAGCTTTAATAATAGCGACGAAGGCGGCGACTGACTTTCTTCACGAACTCCGACGCTACAAACACCACTACCACCACAACCGCAACCCCAACGCAGTCTCATGGACTCCCCCATCCTTAACCAGCTGTTTCGGCAGCTGTTCCGACGTCCAGCCTGCCAGTCTCTGCGGCATTCGACTGTGTCAACGTCCTCTTCATCGGGTCGCAGAGCGGCGGCGGACGTTCGACTGTCCGGTCCGTCTCGTCAACAATCTCGCTCGTTCCTCACTCGACGCCAGCAGACGAAGCGCAAGAATGTCGACGATGGTTTGGTATGGCATAGAATAGGGGATTATCCAAAAGACATTGATCAGGAATTGAGGACCTATCCGCTGGTGACGGCCAAAGACCTGCGGAGTCGGAAAGAGAGGCCACGGCAGGTGAAGATGTTGACGAGGGAGTTCATTGACGGTACGTCGGCTCTTTTTGGATATGAATTGTGTGATGCTAACTGGTATGTGCTCTTTAGATAGTTTATACAACCCCCACTACGGTTACTTTTCGAAGCATGCGACCATTTTCAGTCCCGGGGAGCCGTTTGACTTCAACCATATTGCCGATGGCCCCGAGTTTCATCGAATGTTGGGAGAGCGCTACAACGAATTCGAGGATAAGCTAGACGAAGCACAACCAGATGTGGCGCGTCAATTATGGCATACGCCGACAGAGCTGTTCCGGCCTTACTACGGCGAGACGATTGCTCGGTACCTGGTGTCGAATTACAAATTGACGCTCTATCCATACCACGACCTCATAATATACGAAATGGGAGCCGGTAATGGAACCATGATGTTGAATATTCTGGATTTCATTCGGGATACCGACTACGAGGTCTACCAACGGACCAAATTCCGGATTATTGAAATCTCCCCGGCCCTTGCCAGTCTTCAGATGAAGAATCTGATGGATTCGATAAACGCCGCGGGCCACTTGGATCACGTTGAGATTGTCAATAAGTCTATCTTTGATTGGGACACATACGTGCATTCACCGTGTTTCTTCCTGGCGTTGGAGGTTTTTGACAATTTTGGCCACGACGCGATCCGCTACGACAGAAGGACAGAAATGCCTCAGCAGTCCGGGGTGTTGATTGACGCAGAGGGTGAATTTCACGAATACTACAAAGCTCAGCTTGATCCTCTGGCTTCGAGGTTTCTCCGCGTCCGACAGGCCGCCGCACGAAGACCATATCCCAGTCCCTTGGGACACAAGTTGACGAGAGGCATCCGCAACTCCCTGCCGTGGCAGAGCCCGTACACTTTGCCCGAGTATATTCCCACTCGACTCATGCAGTTCTTCAATATTCTGGACAGTTATTTCCCGGCGCATCGGTTGATTGCGAGTGATTTCAGCGTTCTCCCTGATGCGGTTCCTGGCTTGAATGCACCTGTCGTGCAGACCCGTTACATGAGACGGACAGTGCCGGTCTCTACACCTTTTGTGAGTTCCTCTTCCGATCATCTACCAGCCTTTTTTCGAGTAGAATGGCAGCTGACAACACCAGGTTCACCAAGGCTACTTTGATATCTTCTTCCCCACAGACTTTAATGTCATCGAGGACATCTACCGTGCCGTTACCGGAAAACTGACGCAGGTCATGAGCCACGAGGATTTCGTTGATCGCTGGGCATACATCGAAGATACTGAGACACGGAACGGAGAGAATCCGTTGTTGAACTGGTACAAGAATGCCAGTATGTTGATGACGGTTTAAGCTGTGTATTTTTGTTGCGATGGCTTCCAATTTCTGTATAATTTCTTGGCTTAGTATAGCACAATACCAATAAAGAACTCAAGAATTGCTCTTAAGTTTATCCTTCCTGACCACTTCTTCGTACACTGGAACTACCCCGAATACTAAACAACAACGGAAATATGGCGCTGGCGATGCTAGACTCATTCATATCCCTAATATGCATCTCTCTTTGGGTGAATTAAAGACTTCATCGCGTCCATTCGTCTTGTGACTATCCATTCGTCTCCTGTAACTACACAGTTTCCACCTTTAGAATTCTGCTCTCCATGTTCAAACTGGACCGCATTGTTTCAGTTATGGACATGGTCAACACCAAGTTTTGACAGAATCAACTTATTGGAAAAATACACATTGCGTTTACAGCGCTGTTGTATCGTCAGAAAGCGAGCCAGTCTCTCCAGCCTCTGCATTCCGGCATTGACCATGAAGTTTCAACGACATCCCGATATTCAAGAGTCCACAGAAATCGAAGCCCAAAACTAGACGTGAGCCTGAGCATCGAGATCAACCATGCCAGCTGATATACACCGATGGTTGGTACGATTTGGTCACTTTCTCCATCAGCAATACAAGTTATAATAATCCCCTAACAATAAGGATTACGAGGAAATCAAACAGTTACAAGACGCTGCGGAAGATAGTCCTGTATCTCACACATATAGGAGACGTGATGTCAGCGAACTGGTCTATTTTGATGCAGGCTTCACAGCTTAAGCAAGTAAATTGAAGAATACTGCTCAAGCATTTGTACAGACGAGACGAGCCATCACTACAGCTCTCTCGAAAAAATGTAGATCCCACAGACCGCGCTCGACTCAGATCGTTGCCTATCAGACACCCTGCTTGGAAGCGAAATGGCTGAAGTAGCCACCAGGTCGTTACATCCTGCGACAACTCACAGTGCACATCGACTTAAGATCAATTTATTCTTATTGGGATACCTGCTGAGAAGACAGTGTCGAGTTCGATTGACCTTCCAGCCGAAGTAAGCGGGAGAGATTCATCATCGAAGTGGGAAAACAGACCTGCTCAGTACGAGGATCGAGAGCATTCTTCTCTCACAGAATTAGGATTGCCACAAGACGCTAGATGTCGGACCATGAAAGATCATTTTAGGCTACCGAAAACTCAATCAACAAGCGGCATAGCGCAATAGCGCTAAATCTAGCTGTCCAAAATACAAGCCGCAAAATTGGCTTCAGGGCTTAGAGTGGAAAATATGATCCAGAAAATTGGCTTGTCTGTGGCGCCAGGTGAACAATGCTTGCTTATATATGGGTACACACCTCTTTGTACTCCTTTGTTGGGAACACATATGACCACCAGATAACAAAGAGCCAGTACTATCATTTGCAACTAGCATGAATTAGATACGCTTATCCTTCGCCAATAGTTTCATAGCGTCGCACAGGGTTATTATCATATCAATAAAGTGCCCTTCCCCTCACGGAGTCGGTTGATATCATTATACCCTCGGTAGTATGGAACACATATAAACACAACCCAAACCCAGGTTTCTGTGTTGATAATTTCAAAAAGTACATCCGATCCAGAGCAAAAATGGTTTACTCTTGGAAGCCAACCGTTCAGCAGAAACGCTCTCTCCAACTCGCCGCCATCCCACCCTCCTGGCGACTCTCAATGCCGATACCAACATCGCAAACCACTCTCGAGATAATCCGCTCCTGCAACATCCTCACACCCCAGGAGCTCGAATGGACCGAATCTACGGACATCGTCAAGCTACTCTCCTCCCTCGCTTCCCGGGAGGTGAGCAGCGTCCAGTTGACCACGGCATTCTGTAAACGGGCTGCGATTGCGCAGCAGTTGACTAAGTGTCTGACAGAGATATTCTTTGATCGGGCGTTAGTCAGAGCTCAGGAAATGGATGAACATCTTGAGCGGACGGGGAAGACAGTTGGGCCGTTACACGGATTGCCGGTGTCGATTAAGGATCGGTTTGATATTGAGGGGTATGATACTACTGTTGGTATGCTTCTTTTGTCCAGCTGCTCTCTGTTTGAAGTGTAGATATTGATAATTCTGTAGGATGGGTAGGGTTGGTTGGAAAGCCAGTCCAGAAATCTAGTTCGATTGTACAGTTGCTCGAGTCGATGGGTGCCGTTCTTTATGTTAAGACGAATGTCCCCCAATCTCTAATGGTTCGTTTACATTTCTCAAAACATAGAACCGTATACCAACAAATATCAGATGTCCGACTCATACAACCACGTCTTCGGCCAGTCAATCAACGCATTCAACTCCAAACTCATCTCCGGCGGTAGTTCCGGAGGCGAGGCAGCCCTTATCGGAGCCCGCGGCAGTATCCTAGGTATTGGCACGGATATTGGGGGATCCATTCGAATTCCAGCCGCTTTGCAGGGCCTCTATTCTATCTGTCCGACGACTGGTCGAGTCCCGTGGCATTGCTCATTGTAAAATCACTTCCATCCCGGGGGTACGGAATATATATTGATGGAACCAGTATGAATCAGTACTACCTCGTCCCACCAGTGGCAGGGCCTATGGCCAATTCTTTTGACGCAGTTGAGTATTTTATGCAAAGTCTCCTCGATTCGAATCCTTGGGACGTTGATCCGGGTTGCATTCCTGTGCCATGGCGGAAAGGGGTGGCTGCGTTTCCGAATCGGAAGCTGAGGGTCGGCATCGTTTACGATGACGGGGTTGTCAGGCCCCAGCCGCCAATTGCCCGGTTACTGCGAGAGACTGCGGCGAAGTTGAAAGAAGCGGGTCATGAAGGTATGTTTCCTTACTCCCACTCACGCTTCGATTGCCACGATACTGAAAATCTAGTCATCAAATGGGACACATCCCTACACATCGAAGCCACAAACCTCTGGACAAAGAGCGTTCTAGCCGATGGAGGCCAGCACTGCAAGCACCTCTGCGACTTGGTGGGTGAGCCTCTAATCGAGGGTATGCTCGTAGGCACACCAAACGACCAGCTCTCTATTCCAGAACGTGAATTGGTATTCCCCCATCCCCTTTCATCTCTCTCCCTAAAACACCAATTAACAACGCATGCAGCTCGAAGAACAAAAATGGACCTTCCAAACCACTTTCCTCAACCATTGGCAAGCCTCCAATATTGATGCCCTCCTCATGCCCGTCCTACCCTGGGTGGGATATCCACCCAAGGCCTGGGTCACTAGCTCGCAGTGGCTGGGATATACGGCTATCTGGAACTTGTTGAATTACGCTGCTGTTACTGTTCCGGTTGGGAAAGCGGATGTTGAGCTTGATCAGCCGGGGGAGGAGTGGGTAGGGCATGTACCGAGGAACGGGCCGGATGAATTTAATCATGCACAGTGTAAGTCATATATCTTTGTCATTTGGGCGTGAGATGCTGATTGTTCAGATGATATCGAGTTGGTCAAAGATATGCCGGTTTGTTTGCAGGTTGTTGGGGGGAGGTTTGGGGAGGAGAAGGCGGTTTCTGTGGCTAAGGTTGTGGATCAGTTGATGAATTAACATGGAAACATGATAATAATAATCGTATGGTAGACATGAACTGAAGTATTCATAGCTTGGGTACAAATGCTAAGTCCACCTAGGAATAAACTCCACCTTCCTCTCCGGAACATCCAGAGAAACATCCATTCTCTTCCTCAAATAAATAATCAGGGATTATTTACGTGGCATGCCTTTAAATAACCACCACCAACTCGAGCAATCGGTGTCTGAGAGGGTTGAAGAAGCTTTTTCAACGTGACGTCTGACCCCTCCATCACGACCCCATTATTAAATAGGATTGACAAATCAAACAACGTAGTTAGAGGGTTATAGAATTCTTGCCTATATCGTATATACTGTACTGTACATGAGTAGTTGAGCGTGCAAGTACTTGTTTACTCTGCCACTACTACCAAACTACCGGCACAAAAAAAAAAAAAAAAAAAACACCCAGGTAAGTAGCTCAACAGCCATGTGGCTGATCACTAAGCATGCACTGAGCCAGGTCCTGGGTGCCCTCACTAAAGCAGCGCCCCCCAGAAGAGGATAGTTGTAGTGGTTCGAGAAATTCAGGGCCGTATACGGAGTAGGTACATACATACATACATACTCTGTAAGCATTACAGCTTCGCCTCCTGCTTATTATTATTCCCTTGCCACGCAAACCCAATCTTCTTCCCAATCCCTGGCTCAATAACCACATTCACAACCGTAACACTATCACTCAGGAATCCCTCCCTCGTAGCCTTCTCCAGTTCCTCCTCAGTACGCACAAAGTACCCCTTTCCGCCACACATCGTCGCCAATTGCTCATATCTAGTCTCGAACAGAAGACTCGTCGAGCGCAACCCCTTCTTCCCTTCCTCTTCGGGGCTGGATGCCTTTGTATCGCTTGTGACTGTTTGGTCTTGCAGGGTTTTCCAGGAGTCTTCGCTGGTGCTGTCACCGTGGTAGATGCCGGAGTTGTTCATGACGAAGATAAGTGCGGGGATGCGGTAGCGCGCCATGGTTTCGATCTCCATTGCACTGAATCCAAAGGCGCTGTCCCCTTCGAGTGCGATAATCTTCTTTGGTTTGGCTGCTGCGGATGGCGTAGTACCCGGCGACGCAGATGCGTTGAAGGCTTCATGTGCGGCGATGATATAGCCCAGTCCCACGCCCATGGTTGCGTAGGTACCTGCATCTAGGCGCTGACGGGGGTGGTAGAGGGGAAAAACTGAACGGGAGATATCCATTGTATTGGCGCCCTCGGAGACGTAGACAACATCCCCATCTTCTGGGGGTGTCAGTGTGTTCAGGGTCGATTTGATGATGTGATATGCGCGCTGGTAGGTCAAAGGTGAAGAAGCAGGCGTTGTAAGCAAAGCAGCCTTCTGCGCTTTAGCCTCATTCTTTTTCGCCGATTCAGCCAACAAAGCCGTGAACGGCTGGTCTCCCGCAGACAACGGCGACGGCGTATATCGCCAATTCGCCAACGCATGTTGCAACTGTTCAACCACGAGGTCAATATCTCCAACAATTCCCAACTCGGCAGTCCCCGCATTCCGTCCAATCTCCTCCGCGCAGATATCAACCTGGATAATCTTCGCCTTGGGCGACCACTTTGGCGGCTCCCCAAAGTGCAATATCCAGTTCAGCCTTGCTCCAAGAACGAGCGCGACATCTGCATGCCTCAGCGCTGCACTACGCGCACTCGATGCATTCAAAGGGTGCGAGTCAGGAATAACACCCTTCCCCATTGGAGTCGGCAAGAAAGGCACCTGCGTATGCTCAACAAGCTTCCTAATCCCAGCCTCCGCGCGCGCATACGCGGCACCCTTCCCGATGACCAACAGCGGCGCTTTCGCGCTCTTTAACAGCTGCACGGCTTTTAAGATCACCTTCGGGTCACCGCTTGCCCTGGGCGGAGATGGGAGTAGTATCTTCTCAGGAGGCGGGACCGCAAGGCTGGCGGGCGCATTGCCCTGGATGATATCGGCGGGGAGATCAACGTATGTTGGACCGGGGCGACCGTACCAGCACGTTCTATAGGCGTTTTGCACGGAGCCGGGGATAGAGTCGAGGGTGGATGCGCGGACGGCGAGCTTGGTATGCGGTGTTAGGAACGAGATGGCGTCCATTTCTTGGAAGGAGCCTTTCGTGACATTGCTGGTTTCAGCTGAGCCCGCGAGGACAATCAGTGGGAAGTTGTTTGCTGTGGCGTTGCCAATCTAGTTAATCCATAGTCAGTGACTGCTTTCAGTTACAATGAGCATAGATAGGAGGCGTACACCCGCCAACGCATGAAGAACCCCCGGCCCTCCCACAACAAGACAAACACCCGGCTGCCCCGTCATGTATCCATAAACACTCGCAGCATAGCTACATGCCTGCTCGTTGCGGAACGCGACGAATCGAATCCCCAGATTGATGGCTTCTTCGGCTATCTCCACGACGGGGATACCAACGATTCCGAAGATCACGGTGACGCCTATATCGCGTAGTGTCCGCGCGATCAGCTGCGCACCGCTTGCTGTGGTCATGACTGCTTTTCAATATGTATTAAAATGTGTGAGTGGGACTGGCAGGAAATCATGGGGTTAACGGTTTAAGAAGAGAAAGATGGGGTTGGAGTCGTGCGGAGGCATCAGTCTTCATTCGGCCGAGGTTAATGACGCAATGCCGGAATTGTTGCCGTTGGATATATGTCCCAGACGAAACATAAAACAGTTAAGCTAGGGCCTTCGTGCTTGGATTCGGAGTTCATGTCATGTACGTATTCTTCTAATAGTGTATAACTCTAGCATTATTCTGCGAGCGATTCCGAGTTACCTGTCACGGACTCGTGCTGTTTCGGTCTGGCATTTCCTCCATCGGGATTATAATGGAAATAGAAATAGGTTGAGCAAGTTCGATTGATCCATGGATCTTCTCAATAAAAATAATAAACAGAAGCCTTCTTCTTTTTTTTTAGCGCTGCACTGCCACATTGTCAATGTGTATGAACATATATTCCCTGTCGGAAAGACCTCAGATCAGGTAATCTACTTGGATGATGGGACTATCCTAGGGTTTGTACTGGATATTTCGATTGCCTTAGTTGTACGTCTGATGAAAGTTCTCTCAACCAGTCGAATGACCACTCTGAGAATGACAAGCACCATAAAACGTAGTCTATCTATACAACTGAATAATAAGCATTTCTCGATGGCCAAGTCTAGTGAATTTCCTCTGGCTTGATCGTAATGAATCTGACTTCTCCATCATCATAGCCCAGCACCAGAACATTATCCTTTCCAGCAATGGTACTTGGAATATTTCCCTCTGGCAGCTTCAACAGCCTTGTAGCTTTCCAAGATACCCAACCATCATCTAACTTGAGGTCCGACGGGGAGATGCAAGATGGAGAACCAGGGGATGAAGCTTGATACTGCAAAACACCCTGTTTGGAAAAGACAGACTGCTGGTCATGAGAGATTCTGGACCAAATAACGGGACCGGTGAACTGTATCATCTTGGATGTTTTCCAGTTTTTTCTGTCTATAAGTCTCAACCGTTGATGATGACAGATAGCATAGCTGGTTGTTCCGTTGAACAGGACTCCGAGCCGATATACTGCGTCGAAATTTTCATTGTACCATATGTTCGGGTTTCCATGGGCATCATCCTTTACAACTTCAGTTTCGAACTGTTCGATCTTATCACCAGTTGCAGTATTCCATACAATCACGGTGTTATCAATCGATGCAGATGCAAGCTGAGGCCCGTCCTCAGAAAAGGTCAGTGCCCAAATACCTCTGGAATGGCCGTTGAAGATTCGGACGAGATTGCCAGTCGTTGTATCCCACAGACGGACGGTTGAATCTTCTGATCCGGTGGCAATCAATTTCCCATCCGGTGAGAACTCGACTATCCAGGCTGCCTGCATGTCTTTAGCTTTCAGAACATGCTGGGTATTTCTCTTCACTGGATCCCACAACCGGACGGTCTTGTCTTTCGAGGCAGATGCAACCAGTCTACTGCTTGCAGAAGAGGCGATGTGAAAGACATGATCCGAGTGCGATTCATATATCCTTTCCGAGTTTGGAACTTTTGCGTCCCACAGTCGAACCGTGTTATGCGACCCACAAGACACAATCAGCTTGTTGTCCGGTGAAAATGTACTTTCAAGCGCGCTAGCACCGTGTAGAAGGGTACTGAGGATTGCTCCGGAGTGTGCATCTTTCAGGTAAAGCCCATCCAAGGGTCCATCCACTTTGCCAATATCTCGGGCATGACCCTCAATGTCATCGAGATAAAGATTCCCATCTTGGGATATTATCGGGAGTCTTCTCTTGAACATGCCCTTCTCCTCTACACTGAGCTGCGGATCTTGTGACTTGCCGGTCTCAACGTCCCATGTCCAATACTCATAAGTGATGAGGCCCTTGCAAGCGACCCGCCAGTTATCGAGAAATGTGACCTCGCCGATTAAAAAGGTAGGGCCATCAAGGACTCTGTAAAGAATGCCCGTATTGGCATCCCATATCCTGACGGTATGATCGTAGGAGCTAGAAGCAATCCATTTGCCGTCCGGGGAGAATGCTGTCGATGAGATTTTGCTGCGGTGACCTTGGAGTGATTGTAGAGCCGGGTCCCAGTTTGCCAGGATTGATTCCCCAAGGGAAAGCCAAGCTGGAACATTGTCCACCAATGCCTCAGCAGTCCGGAGAATACTGTTTTGCGGGATGAATACCAAAGCCGAGTATGTTTGCAGCGGTGCAGTCTCGATAATGGAACGATTTCTGAGGATGAAGCGCCAGCAATCATAGAGAAGCGTTGACAATGTTTGGCGATGAGAGTAATGAGTCTACGGATGTTAAAAAAGAAATGCAGCTGTGGATGCAGATAAACTCACCGAGACGGTCGATTGCAATTGTCTGATAATGAGGATACACGGAGAGGTCAATCCGAGAAGACTCATCGCTTCGAACCAATGCAGAACATGTTTCATTAAGAACTCCTCAATCTTGTCAAGGGTGTCATCACCTATCTCTTCCCGCAAATGATCGGCCCAGTGACGGCAAGCGTACTGGAAATCTTGTGGAATCGCCGTTTCTATCTTATCGCATCCCACTTCCTCAACCAGTGTATCTGGTCTACTGATATCACAAATATCTTTTTTAAGGGACCGAGAAAGAATGGACAGGCAATCGTCAAATGTAACGCCGTCGTCCAATGGCTCCTTGTCTTCCTCAAGCGTTCCAATCTGATTGTAGTTGTTTATCTGTAACCTTTGCAATGACATACTTGAATGTGTCAGCATAGATATAATCCAGGGCTGTAGCGACGTACGTCTGCAAATCAATCTGGATGGTAGTCTTCAACCTGTCCACCTGGTTGATGATGTCCTCGACGTCTTTCCTTTCAAGTGGCCAGAAATATGATCGAAGTCCGACACAAGTACTGCTCAGTTCGCCTTCATCAATTTTCAGTCTATCCTTCAGAGGAGCCAGCAAGACCTTGACCTCGTCCGTAGTTTTGTCCGAGATTGGACTGAAACCGTCATTATCTGCGGACTCTTGGGCTTTCTCCAAAGCAGTTTGAAGCTGTCGAATCTGGCTTGTGAGTCGTACAATGCCCATCTCGATGTCTTTGTTGCTGGACTCATATTTCGCGCAGAGAGTCACAACGGATGCGACGAGCTGGACCAGACCGGGAACCATAGCTGCTTCCATGGTGCTGACGTTGAATGTAGAGTATATGAAACAAGGGACTGTCAAAGAAAAGGTAGAGGATTGAGGATTATTTAAATGTCAGAGTCAGTCGCCTAGAGCTGAAAGTGAGTTGCACTAGATAATGATCCACACATCTGATGAATTGTATTGGCGACTGAAGTTGCTCCACTAGGCTGTTCAATCCTCATCCATTTAGACATAACCACGTTGACTCTCAGCCATACTATATAGATATCGACACAGAATACCCATAAATTTAGTATTCATTGATATAGAAATAATTGTTTTACTGAGTTTAGTAGCAGCCGAAGATAGCCCCTCTTGTGTTTAGGGGCTAGGCCCGCAGCGCTAATGACTATCGTACAAGAGATCTCACTGAAGAACAAAAGGATGAATGTCCGATCAGGCAGCTCTATATGCCGTGTGGGGTAGGTATCCTCTTGGTAAGCCACTGGTCTTCTCTCCCACTAACTTAAGCATATTGCGTATGCGACAGGCGCAGCCTGTGACAAATCTAACTTGATTCTCTTTATAATGCGTGCAAAGTGGCAGATAAATCATAGGAGCCATATAATCCATCGTCATCGTCATCGTCATCATCATCCTCAAGTTGCTGCTCAGTCCATACCTCAATGTCCCCCACCTCGATCTCAACCCGCCAGTCCCCTCTCCAGGCAGTAGCAGGATACAACGGCTCAAGTTGTCCAGAGACATTGTGAGACACAATTGACTTCTTCAAGTCCTGCTGCAGCACCAGTGCAACACCATTTCCCTTCTGCCCGAAAACCAACTTGCCTCCGTCCAGCTCACGACCAGGTCGGGTGGTATTACCACGAAAAGCGTGCTGGATTGGACTGAGTTGGAACAGGAACTTTTGCACTCTCGAATTCAGGATCAGGTATGTAGTAGCCAGATACCGACTTCTTTCCGGTCTGTGAACTCCTTCCTGAAACGAGAAGGGCATTGCAGCGGTGGGTAATGCATCTAGGTCATCTGCCAGGGCCGTGACAGTTGCGTCACTGACGTAATAGGACTTGGGCGGTTTGATATAGATGCAGTACCATGAGAAGATGCCAATGGAGCTCATTCGCGCCAGAACAGGCAGGCTGGCCACCTTTTCTGGCTGAGGGAGGCTTTTTCCATACCAACGATCGACCCCACTGTGACCTATGTGGCCGCTCCCCACCATGAATATACCAAAGTTCTCCCCGCGTTGTTCCAGGCTGGAACAGACATATTGAAAGAAAAGCCAATTGCCTGCAGCAGTTTCTAGGAATTACAGCTCAAGAATTTTGCTGAAACATATGGTTCTAGGCTTGGTGTCCTTTGCCAAAGGCATTTCTCCAAAAGATACAATGCATTGGGGGGTTGACTTGCTGTGCTTGGCAAGATGAGTTCTGTTCAAATTGTGGAAACAATTGTTATCGTCGGGCTGGATGAGGGTTGGCAAGCGCAGAAGGCGCTTGCTGGAGGTATGGTTGTGATTGATATGAGATATCATATGCTCGACCAGCTCATTGGCCTTTTTGGTCAACATTTTACAGTTGAATATGCCGCGTTGATGAACAAATGCTGCAAGTTGGAGATTCCCAAGAACCACCCCCTCTAAGACTTTGCTGTCACTGGCGCAGGTTTGAAAAAAGGGCCCATCCACTTGCAATCACTATCGCTCACAATCAATTGCAAAAGCTGCCAGCAATCATTGACTGCAAGTCGAGGTGCGCGACCCACTTCATAGAGACACTGGCCTCAATTCCTTTCTTGAAAGTGCCTGTTATTGAAAATGGTGTGCAGCCTGCTTGGTATGCCTTAGTCTTTCAATTTGATGAGAGCCAGACACCACCAGGGTTGACTTGTGAGCTTTATGTGAGAGAGCTCATAGACCGCGGGATGAAATATGTCGATATCCTCAACTCAATCAGACCCCGTTTTGATGAGGCCTTGTAGCGGCATTCATGGGGGATCCTAGGCTATGTGTATGCGCCAAACGCATATGCCGCGAATGGAAGGCCACCGAATTCAATGGCGCTGTTGCATTCGTTCTTCAATTATCAAACTGCCTGTTTGGGCGTATGGGGACGATTGGGCCACAGTGGAGGCATCCGCACGAATCATGCTTGAGGTTGCAAATGACATGGAAGCGTTCTCGAATTAGCAGTCATTGTGACGGTCAACAGCTAATGACCAACTGCCAATGGAGGCAAATTCTGCCAACGGAGCAATATGAGCAAACGACGAGTCCTAATCATTTCACACGTGATCACGCGATGGGTAGATAGTGATGAAAGTAGGTCGGATTAGTAGTCGGGCTGATAATTTGGGCCATTGGAATTTCTATAAGGATGCCACCGTGGCTGTATTTCAGATAGTCAAGCACTCAAGCACGCTCCCGGCTGCTCAGGGAGCCAAAAGCGGCGAGAAGTCGGACCTAAAACGGAAAGGGCAGGCTCCCAGGCTTCCGCAGAAAACATCTAAAATAGACACGTAGTATTGCAATGTTTGTAGTATCGCATGGTCGTCATGGAGTTGTGGAGTATGCCTGCTCATATTGCTGACCCTAATCCCGAAATAATTACAATCTATGAAACATCGTAGCATTCCCTGTACATTAATAACAGTCATGGTATCCAACATAGCATCCTTAACATGCAATCAGATTCCTCGCTCATTCCGCGCCAGCAATCACGGAAGACCGACCGTTCCGAATATACACAATAGTATATCCCTACATCCCCTATAAAACAATCAGTCATGGTGTGCATCTGTCTAAAATTCAAACTCCTTCCGGAACACATTGACATCCATCCCGGCCACGACCGAATCAGCCAGATCGCGCCGCCCCATCTGGCTAAACACTCTCCGCAGAGTATCATACAGATTTGTACTCTGGTTCTGGCTAACGTGCAGCATGCGCTCCAACTGTTCATCGTCGACATTATCGCCTCCGATGATTTCCCGGGCACGCTCGCGACCTTCCTGCTCAACGACACGGTGCATGGACAAGGCGCCCAGCAGGTGCTGGGCGGCTTCTGGGTAGCAACCAATGTTGATGCACGAAACACCAAGGTTGTAGCGTGCGCGGACAAAGTTGGGGTTGATTGTGAGTGCCTGCTCGTACGCCTCGATGGCTTCCTCAGAGCGACCAGAGTTGGCGAGTGTGGCACCGAGACGGTTCCAGAGGAGGTGGAGCTGTTCTTGCTGATTCACGGTACCGGATTCCGTAGAGGCCAGTGCGGCAGAGAAGCAGTCGACGGCCTTGTCGTACTCCTCGGCACAGTAAAAGAGGACACCCAGACCGACCTGCACGTCTGGGTCCATGTGCTCTCCGGAGGGCGACAGCTGAGCAGCTTGGATGAAAAGATCGGTGACCCGGTCGTGTAGAATCTGACGGTCTGTGAAGCCCAAGTCCGCGTCGGATGAGAGATTCTTGGGATCGATGACTTGTGGATACTTGGCGGAGAGCCATCGCTCAAGCGTCCGGTATGCCGTCGAGTCATATCCTTCGTTAGTGTAGGAAACAGCCAGGCCCATAAGGGCGTCAAGGTTGTTTCCATCATTGTGAAGAGCCTGCTCCAAGGCACGAATTGCGGGAAGTTCCTTTTCATTTTGAGCCTGCGCCGCTCCCAACATAGTCCAGGCGCGCACGTGCTGGGGATCCTTCTGCACTGCTGCTTCAAAAGCCAAAGCAGCCAAGGACAAATTGCCACCCTCACGCAAGACTTTCACACCCTCCTCAAACGGGTCACTCACGTTCCGGAAAACATTCTCCTCCTCGAACATGTAGTCACCCAACTGCGGGTCTCGGGTCCGGCTGTTGAGCGCATCGAAGTTGTCCCAGTCTCCAAGTTCGCCCATGTGCATGCTATCAGTGACATCAAAGTCGCCCTCTTCTTCAACCAGTTTCCTGTTCGCCGACGTCTCAGCTTGGACTTTTCGCCATACGCTTTCGAATCCACCATCTTCGGTGGTGGTGGGGACTGACCTGTCAAGATCGTTCAGCTCCGCCTCCATAGCTTTATTGGCCTCTTCGTCCGTAGCCTCATGAGTCTGAGCCGTCTCCATCTCCGCAAACTGCGCCTCCCAGTTCTGATCGTCCAACTCCACCATACGACCCTTGCCCTTATCCTGCGTCGTAGCCTCTTCAGGCTGCGGCTGCTGCATCGTTCCCATAGGACTATACGTAGGTCGCATCATACCCATTCCTCCCATCCCCATATACCCCATCCCCATCGGACGCTGGTAACCCGCCATCATGGGCGACGGGGCCGACGCCGCCGGACCAGCGGTCTGAGGCATCCCGACGTGGCTCTGCTGTTGGAAACGGGCAAATTCAGCCGGCGTAAAGCCCGACCCATTATTCATCATCGGACCCTGGGGGGCAGCAAACGCAGCCTCCATTCGGGCGTGTTCTCCACTGTCGAATTCGGCCGCCCATCCGGGTGATCCTGTTCGCGGCGGAGCGGCTTGGAATTGTTCTAGTTCGCGTCTCATATGTTCCATTGCAAAGGGCTGAGGTGGTGCACCGGGAATTTGGGCGGGTTGTTGGGCGAATTCGTCCATCATCTACTCAGTATCAAAACAATCCGTCAGCTTCAATGCCCAGCCGATGTATCTTTCCGGTGATGATGGCATACCGGATCCTGACCACCCATCATGCCCTGGGACCGCATGCCTTCTTGCATGCCCCCAGGGCCTCTCCCGACGAGTCGATCCCGTTGTAGAGACTTGTCATCTTGGACGTGCTTCGTGAATTGGGTCAACGGATTTCCAGCCGTCGAGCACTCAGCGCCACCGAGGAATGACATATTGACAGGTGTGCGGTAATACAGTTCTCAGCGATATGGCAATAAATCAACCGCCAATTGTTGCTAGAGCCAGGTAATAAAAAAACACAAAAGAGAAAGAAGGAAGATGGTCACAGACCGTATCTCCAATGGCAAAACGTGGGGTTCCGAAACCGCCTTGAACCGACCGGAAGATTTGGAGATGCCGAGGTTCGCAGCATCACGTGAGGAAATTAGTAATCGGGACTGATTTTCCCAAAGAGGAAAAGAGTGTCATTGTCCGTCATCTATCAAACATGAAATAGAAATACAAAACCGCTTGCAACGTATATAGTACATATAAAAGGACATCTCAAAGCTCCCAATTAAGAAGTCTCTGATGAAGATGGACCACTGTAAACTTCATGGTCATAACCCACAAACCCGGCTCCGATATTAGGCCCCGACATCTTCCTGTTCGAGTGACTGTAATCAAGTTTGAGTGGTTTGTTATGGGGTCTCTTCTTGCCGAGTACTTCAAAAGCTTCCTTGGCGCTCTGGAGATCAAGGAACTCAGCGTGCGCGAAGCCCCGAAGGTACCCTGTCCGCCGGTCAACGGACACCCGAATATCAATGACGTTGTGAATGTCGTCAAAAAGTTCATGTAGCTCTTGGACGGTCATCTCTGGCGGAATTCTGCTAACGAAGATCGTTCTGGAAGGTGGGTTCTTGGGCTTCCGGAGCTTGTAGTCGCCGGTGTTAACGCGCGCATATTGGACGAAGACCTGACGGCCTTCATAGTAAATGCCATCCATGTTCTCGATCGCATTTGTGGCGGACTCAGTTGCGTCGTAAGTAACGTATCCGAACCTACATTCATCACCCATTATTTCCTCAGCCCTATAACGAGAGGCAGCAGGCAAACTCACCCTCTGCTAATCCCTCGCGCATCATGGACAATCGTCACATTCTCAACAACTCCAAAGTCTTCCATTTTCTTCCGTAAATCGTCCGCGGTAACATCAAAGTATAAGTTGGAGATAAAAACTGTCTCCTTCGGTGACGCTGGTTGCTCAACATATCTGAACCGTGCAGGACCGGATGGTGGTCTCGGTGCAGCTTCTCGTGCTTCGTTCGATGTAGGCTCAGACTCGGATCGTGGCCCCTCCTCCTCTGTGGCATCTGGATCCGAGTTCGCAGACTCTTCCAGGTTTTGGCTTATCGTTTTTGGCTTTGGTTCTGTTTCTGTTGCTGTCTCGGCGGGCGTGGGCTTTAATTTGGGCTCGGTCCCTTCTGTGGCTTCACGCTTTCCCTCCTGTGCTGTAACATCTTCACCCGCATCCTCTGTGTCCTTTTTATTCTCTTTATCACTTTCAGCCTCTACGGGCTCTCGCCTCCTAGCTTCATCATTATTCCACCGGCGCTGAAATGCATAATGCGGGGATTGTCGCGGAACGAGAAACGGTAATCGATGTCGATTGATTGCATTTATTGATCGAGGCTGTAATAATGTCGTAGATGCAGACGATGAGAGAAGACGGAAGGCAGCCCGCCGGAAGCAATACCTGCTTTCGAAAGATTCATGTTTAGCTATCACTTTTTTTTTTTTTTTTTGCTTGGTAAGGGGAGAAGTAGATTGCGCATCACTCACATTTTGTCCCTGCCTCAATTGGCAGAGTTAAACAGATCAATGCCGTAGTCGAAAAAAGAATGTAAACTATCGCGCGAGCTGAGTAATTGCTGAGCTGGAGAGTAATGATGGCTACTGGTGCGGAGGACGGCTTTGGAGCAAAAAGTCTGTTTACCCGATTAGGACGATATCTTCACGTGACTTATATCCAAAACGTCATCGCATATGCCCAGTCTAAATATCAGACTTAGGTGATAACTAATCAGAGTATATGATGCGGATCTGAATATATCAATTTTTTTAGGCAAGCAAAAGATTAATTAATAAATACAATTTCTTATCGACTTTAGACCTGACAGTTTGCTATCACAACCAACACCACCGTTGAAATAACATCAAACTATTGAAACCAATGAAAGGAGATTTCATAACGCCATTCTCATGTATCATATATCATGAACATAGATCCAATTGGAACTTTTTCCTGATCAATCTCTGCAGTAACCGGATAGAAGCAACAATACCTCCCGAGCCCAAACGTCAAGACAGATGATACAATACCCAGTCTTAGTATGATTCCATTCACATGTCGTCCTGCCCCCTGGAAAGGCCGTTCGATTGTCGGGAAGGGTCTGCGCTGTTGTACACTCCAGGCAAGGTTGCAGTGTTGTAAGCGGCGGCGGCTTGAGGCGGGAAAAATGGCTGCGGTACGGGCATCCGTGAAGGAGACAGGGGAATCGAGGCCTGCGGCTCTTGGGCTTGAGGCTGTTGCATGTCACCAGTCGGCCACCACTGGTTGGACGTGTCAAAGGTTGAATTTTGGATATAGGTATCCCATGCATCCTACAATTGAATTAGCTTGCGGTTCCCATGTGCCGGGTGTTGATCAGTTTATTTACCCAGTCCAGGTTCAGCTGCATATCAGGCATTTGCCCAAACATCGCGCTGAAAGGTGAGGCGGCCGTTGCGACGTCTGCTGACCCTAGTCCTCCTTGTGTTAGAGAAGGGTCCGACATCTTGAACGTTGAGTCGGCAAATGCAGGGGGTCCATTGTTGTTCATGGGACTCATTCCACTGCTGAGGAGCCCTAATGTCATAGCAGCATTTTGCTTCTCGTCCTGTGGTTCAAAGGGCTGTGCAACCCCAGTACCATTCTCGGTTGCCAGGAATCCCAGGTTCAACTTTGATAGCATCACTCCCATCACGCCAGAAGCTTTCCAAGCCTCTAGGGTCTCGTCACGAAGTTCATCCCAGATTTCCTTGCAGCGTCCTATTGCGGCTAATAGTTCTTCCCGGCGCTCTCTTCCCCAAACGTACGTATCACCGGATGGCCTACCTGCTGCTTGCAGTCGAAGTCCGTGATGGAGGTCTAGACAGACAATGGTAGACGCGAGTAGGAAGTCTGTGCAGCTAAGCGAGGTCACTCTGTTATGCCTGCTGCGCAAACGGCCGGTTGGTTTCGTTTCTTCGTGGAGCATTGACTGGAACCGCAGCAATTCCAATGCAGAATCGATACATGTCCTCCGGGAATATATGAATCGAGGGTTGTCCCGTGCTCGGACAAGATACTGCCGATGAAGCACACATTGCGCCTTGTGGTAAACGCTCATGACCTACGCAGCCATCAGCACTTGATACAAGGGAATCAAAAAAGCGGAGGCTTAGCTTACCGAAAAACGTGACATGATCAAGTGGCACTGATCATGTTGGCATTCTTCCATAGGACGCACTATGAGATGCTCCGGGATCATATCCCTCGCGCGACGAAGTTCTGCATCAAGCTCCATGGTCTTCTCGTAAGATCCGCTATGAACGGAGGATGTATGATCAACAACCTTGCCAAAGACATACGACAAACGGGCTTTGGTTATTAGAAAACAGACAGGAGTTGGCTCATCTGGTGGCCGCGAAGGCGGAAGCTCTTTGCAGTCTTCGTCGAAGTCGTCATCATAGAGATTTCGTGGAAGTTCTGTATCGCTATCGGCCGAGCGCAGCATGCTGGGCAGCCCGAGTTGAAAGGAGAAGAGTAGATCTGCTTGTCTCACAAAAGTCCATATTCGTCGACGCATTTCACCATGGAAAGGCGTTATATTAGGGAACATTTTCGAGTCACGATGGTACCCCATCCGCATGGCTAGTCGTGCAATCACGCCGACCAGGATCCATATAGACACATCTGCCTCCTTGGTCTGACGAAAGTCTCCATGGAGATGGAAAACTAATGTTTCAATCAGGTACCGGTAAGGCTTTGTATAATCTGCTAGCATCAAACACTGTGCCATCACGTTGCGGAAGTTCGCTGCCATGTCCAATGATTTGCCTCGAAACTCAGGAGGTTCATCGCCTTCTAGATGATACGACAACATTGCAAGCCGCATCATAGAGAATAGCATTGCGATCCAGACAATGCACGTCTGGGAAGGGTCTTCCCAATGTCTGTTATACTTGTGAGGTCAGTATCATATGGGATTCTTAGCCAATGGAACCTGTTATCTTGTGACTTACTGCAACTTGGAAAGTAGGTCCGTGGAGAATGTCTGAATTTGGTCAGAATGTATGTCGAATCAATACAAAGTCTGCCAGCAAAGGAAGCAACTCACGAGTGGCAGGATCATAGGAGCTAAAGTATCGTGCAATTAGGATATCTGTAGTATATTTGGAGGGCAAGGAGGCCATTATCTCAGCTCGACTAGTTGGTTTCGTAGCACCAAATAGCAGCGCGGATCCGGGAATGTCGGTGGGTGGTTTGCTCGCCTGGAGTTTTTCTGCTTGTTCTTCATACTGCTTTTTGTGGGTGGTAAAATAATTTCGAACTTCGGCAATCTGAGGAACAATGTCTGTCAGAATAGAAAGAGTAACAAGTGGTTTAGATGTGAACCCACGTCGTTCAGAACGGATGCCCAATGTGCATCACTAATATAGTATGACTTGTTATTATCGACCTTCATGATACCGAATGATTTTGTGACTTGTTCAGTATCGCTTTCCTCTGGGCCCGCAGGGCCATCATCCTCGTTCGCGCTCACGCTCACGCTATTGGAATGGTGAGTAGAACCTGCACTGTCGCTACCAGATATCGCCGCCATGGCTGCCGCTGGTCCTGCAGATGGTGACCCATTGGTCATCAAAGACAGCACCAGACCCTCCAACCGGTCAATCCTATTCTGCATATCGTCTGATGTGGCCAAAGTCGGTTGCTGCGGGGTGTTTTTCTTCCGCACGTTGGGTTGAGCATATGAACAGGATGAGGCATCGCCGCGTTTGACGCAGTTTTCGCATGGATGAGAGCGATTACATTTTAACCTATTCACAGTATAAGAAGGCACGCGTATAGACTTAAGAGTGGTGTGTTGGTGAAAGGCTTACTTTCGTTGTCGACAAGGGCCGCAAGACAGAGGCACTCTGTTTCTCTTACGGATAACTCTGTATTGTCCTTCAGGCGAATTTCCGCTGATGCTGGACTCAACCGACGGAGGTGTTGGTGTTGGGGCCATTCTCAGGCACTTTGTGTGCAAGGGATGATAAGACTGATATGATCGGGCGTCCGAGCCAAATTCTGAACGTGAAGCAAACGGCGGGGGAAGCGCACTAGTATCCCGGTCCAAAGACCACCAGGTGCTGCTCCTAGTTCAACGTCCTAGCAGATGGCGCCTCAAATCACTCCTCGGGTTTTGTATTTCTTTCGGGGCCGTGTGCGCGCAGGGTCACAAGGCTAGCAATCACCTCTATTACTGACCACCAGAAAGTCCCTCCCCCCCAAAAAAAAATAGCTCACTATAGTCGCGATATCACACTATGCCACATTCCAGTGGCCAGAGCAGGTTCCCTTGTTATGACTTGTGAAAGAATCCGATCGGTCGACGGTGGCTTCGACTTTCGGGTCGCGGGAGAGAGCTCGAATTGCTTTATCGGAGCCAAGGACGCAAAGGATTAGGCTAAGTGAGTCAGGTATGTTTTTTCCGTGCGTTTTTCTATACTAGCAGTTAGACGCGCAATCTTCAAACAAGGTCTATATGGCAAGATAGAAGGTACAAATTCGAGTATGCGGCGCGGGGTGCAGTATGATGAACGTACCATGTAGTCCGTCCCGATGGACGGTTCGGGCTCCCTTTTCGTATTTGATGATGACAAAGCACGACGATCAAGAGAGAACAAAGAAATAGTCGAATCCAACACAGCAAATGAGCATTAATTGCTGATGGAGAAAGTGTGTCGGAAGAAGGTTGACTGTTGAAATCGTGGGCTGTGGTCGATTATCTCCGTTATCGCCCCGGGCGGTCTGTCCTGGCCATAGAGCTTCATTCTGTTAGACTATACGAGGCTTACTATAATTTGAATGTGTTAGACTCAATAGAAATATATAGTTATGCGTGCTATACATGTGCTTTGGTGAAGCCAGTGGTGTCAATATTCAATTGCTCGGCTGCTGTCAGATTATTCTACTCAGTACGGGCTAACCCAGATATATATATATACCGCAGTGCACAGACATCCAGGGTATGACAATTGACAGCAAGCCTTCCATTATGTTTGAAATTCTATGTACACAATCCCCGTGCCCTGTACACTGCTATGTAAAAGTATGTAGTGCTTTGTCTGACCTCTGTATACTGTCGAAATCAACGGCTTAGTCAGGGTCGAAAGTACGTATCGGGCGTATAAGGGTAAGGTCTCTGATTCTCTAGCCGTGATCTATCTAGAACACTATATAAGGCGAATATCCATCTAGTAGACCTAATTAAGCGATCTTGTGAGCCCTAGTAGTGAATAGAGCAGCTAACTGGATAAAAGAATGAATGATCTGCCTGTTCAGATGATACATAAATCAGGCATCAACCAGGCATCAGTTGGTATTGTTCGGTAAGGAACCTCTATATTCCGACATATACTATCATATCATGTGATTCTCCCACCAATTGCTGATAGCCAACTCAACGCTGCATCTTCTCTTTCTTGATTTGCCCACATCCTCTGCTCCCTGTTCTCTCCCCTCTCTTTCCCTCTCTTCTTCTCTCTCCCTATTTTTCTTTCTCTTTCTTTCTTTCTTGCTTGCTTGCTTGCTTGCTACGCGTTGCGGCTCATGCCGAGGTGGTCACTGCGTCAACAATCAATCTTTCTCCATATTTTATCCATTCTCCGAATTGTAGGTCCAGGGGCTTATTCAACGTATTTTTTTTCTTCTTATCTATTTTTAACCATCCACCCCCCATCCTACCATAATCATGTCCTCCAGAGGTAACCAACGAGGTCGCGGTGGAGGCGGTCGCGGTGGCTCAATGGAGCTTCCCCTCCGCCCGGGAGGTGATAACCGTGGTCGAGGTGACTTCAGAGGTCGGGGTGATGGTAGAGGCCGAGGGGATGGTAGAGGCCGAGGAAGAGGAGACGGTGGAGATCGAGGAGGAAGAGGCCGTGGACGAGGCGACTTTCGAGGTCGTGGACGAGGCGAATTTCGAGGTCGTGGAGGTCGTGGAGGAGGGCCTCCTAGAGAACAGGGTCCCCGAATCTTTACGTATGTTCCCTTCAATGAAGCTGTGATGGCCAAGGGTGGCTTTGACTCGACTAGATTGATTGAGACATGACGTTCCTTCTAGCAACCCGAGTGGTCAGGCCGCACCATCAACTGAAGTTACAAAGATCGAGAATGCAACCGCCAAAGTTCTGGCAGTCAAGAACCAAAGAACTTCAGGCCAGCCTCGTTATCCAGAACGACCAGGATATGGGACTCAGGGACAGCCTGTTAAACTCTACGCCAATTATTTTGAATTGAAGTCCTTGGGCAAGGAGCTCTTCCGCTACCATGTCGAGGTCGGTGGTGATTCTGCCGGCCACAAGCCCACCGGGAAGAAAGCTCGTCAGGTCGTTCGACTGCTGCTCGATGAGCACTTTCTTCAATACCATAACAGCATTACCACAGACTACCGTTCCACGCTTGTGTCGAGGATTGAGCTCCCGATTAAGGGAACCTTTGATGTTCGTTACCGCGACGAGCATGAAGACGAATACCCAGAGAACCCCAAGGTCTACAAGGTCACCTGCCAGTTCACGGGCAAGCTCAATCCTTCTGATCTGCTGGATTACTTGACATCATCCAATGCTTCGGCCATGTTCGAGTCCAAGGCAGAGATCATTCAGGCTATGAATATCATCCTGGGCCACCAACCGAAATCCGATCGGTCCATCGTATCGGTTGGTGGAAATAGACATTATGCGATGCACCCAGACCTGGCAGAGAAATGCAGCTTGGGAGCTGGTCTTGAGGTCCTCCGAGGCTTCTTCATCAGTGCTCGTGCAGCAACAGCCCGTATCTTGGTCAATGTGCAGGTCAAGTATGTGGCCTGCTACCAGGAAGGCCCACTGGCGAACGTTATCATGGAGTACCAACGTGGCAATTCCTCAAACATCTACAAACTTGAAGCTTTTCTCAAGAAATTAAGAATTCGGGCGAATCACATCGTCAAGAAGAACAAGAAAGGACAGGATGTTCCAAGAATGAAAGCAATTGCAGGCTTGGCCACTCGTGCTGACGGATTGTCGCTGCCTCAGCCTCCTAAAGTGTCTCGCCACGGGGCTGGTCCTCGAGATGTTCAGTTTTTCCTTGATCAGCCGGGCCAACAATCATCGTCTCAAGGCCAGAGCGGACAAACCCCAAGTAAGAAGGGCAAGAAACAGCCCAAAGCTGGCCCAGCACAGGCTGGTAAGTACATCACCGTGGCCGATTTCTTCCGTCAGGGTAAGTATATTCTGCAAATATGCTATTACATAGCCGCCGAACAAGCTTGTCTAACTGCCTCTCAGCGTATAATATGAACCTCGACCCCAAGATGCCCGTGATGAACGTCGGGAACAGACAGAACCCGTCATACCTACCGGTTGAAGTTTGCATGGTTGAACCTGGTCAGCCTGCAGGCGCCAAGCTCAGCGGAGACCAAACTCGACACATGTTGAACTTTGCCGTGCGGACTCCTGCGCTGAATGCCCGGTCTGTCGTGGACCATGGAAGTCGCGTACTTGGCTTTGCTGGGCAGAGCCCTACTCTGGTGAGTGTTGGCCTCGTTACTGATATTGCTGCGATGTGTAACTGACAACAATATCTAGGCCAATTTCAACATCCAGCCAGGACTTGACCTTGTCACTGTTCCTGGCCGTGTTCTCCCCGCACCTCGTATCTACTACAGGGATAACAGGTCGGAACAGAAACCGGTCGATGCTGTGAATGGCAGCTGGAACATGAAGGCAATCCGATTCTCGCAGGGTACCAAACTCGCGTCTTGGTCGTGGCTTTACTTCCATGCTCCCAGGGCGAGGCAGCCCTTTAATAACCCCGATGATTTGACTGCATCTCTGAAGGGTCTTGCTGCGAAATTGAATGAAATGGGTGTCGCAACATCGGTGCCAAAGCCTGGAGCCCAAATCAATCTATCCGGACAGAACACGGAAAGAGAAGTTGAAAACGCGATTTCTGATATTATGGGCCGCCACGAGCCCACGTTGATCTTCACTATTCTCCACAGCAGTGACAGTGAACTGTACAAGTGTGTGAAGCAGGTTTGTGACATCCGTCAGGGTGTACGCAACATCTGCGTAGTCGCCGATAAGCTGAAGGGAGCCAACGACCAGTACTATTGCAACGTCGGTCTCAAGTTCAACCTGAAGCTGGGCGGAGCTAACCAATCTTTGCGGCCGGCGGACTTGGGTATCATCAGTGAGGGTAAGACTATGCTCATGGGCATTGATGTCACACACCCGTCCCCCGGTTCCGCAGGCAACGCTCCCAGTGTGGCCGGCATTGTCGCCTCCATGGATCAGTACCTGGGCCAATGGCCCGCTGAGATCAAGATCCAAGCCTCCCGACAGGAGATGGTCTCTGATCTTGACTCCATGCTCAAGACCTGTCTCCAGCGTTGGGCCCGGATGAACAAGAACTACCCCGAGAACATCATCGTCTATCGTGACGGTGTCTCTGAGAGCCAGTACGACATCGTCCTCGACGAGGAACTCCCGCTTCTCAAGAAAGGCTGCGAGGAGACCTACCCAGCGACCTTAACCAAGAAGTCTCTCCCGCGCATCTCCATCATCATCGTTGGCAAACGTCACCACACCCGCTTCTATCCCACGTCTGACGCAGATGCCGACCGCGGCGCCAACTCGAAGAACGGCACCGTTGTGGACCGCGGCGTCACTGAAGCCCGCAACTGGGATTTCTTCCTGCAAGCTCACGCGGCCATCAAGGGCACCGCGCGTCCCGCCCACTACTTTACCGTCTGGGACGAGATCTTCGCGCACCAGAAACCAACCCCGGGATCTCCGTTCCAGAACGCCGCGGATATTCTCGAGGACTTAACCCATCGCATGTGCTACCTCTTCGGACGTGCCACCAAGGCAGTCAGTATCTGCCCACCAGCATACTATGCGGATTTGGTCTGCGAGCGGGCTCGTTGCTATCTGAGTCAATTATTTGACCCGACCCCTGCAGCGACGCCCTCTGGAAGTGTCATTAGCGGTGCTGCTGGGGGCTCAGTGCTTGGGAATGTTGCGATTCACCCGAATGTGCGTGACACAATGTTTTATATCTAAGCGTGTTTGTCTTATTTAGCATGCTTGTCTTAGTGTGTTGGATCATATCTTTGGATTTAGGTAGGCATCTTATTTGTTAGATTGTTTTTTGAATATGAACGAAGTGAACGAACAATATAAGATTTCAATGTTTTACCACGCTTGTAGAGGACAATCCCATATCGATATTCACTTCACGTGAAGTATCGGAGTGGATGCTGCAATAGGGATCGTTGTTAGTTGCAGCTCTCATTTCAACGGAGTCACCGTCCTTAATCCTCGCCGAGACTAACCCATCTTCCTCAGAACTGACATCGTATGGTTGGGCCATACGACCTAATGTCACAGTTGACAATGCCTTCATAATTCTTCAGGTGGATGCCAACAGAAAACATCAACAACCGATCGCTTCTTCCGTCTCGAGAATTTCGAATATTCTTCCCAACAAAAGAGACGGGATCCAAGACACCCCATGAAAGATCCAAGGTTGATGAATTTATGGTCCTTATGGGTCTTGATGCCCTTGGCGCATGCATATTGCAGATGACTGATACCATATGGCAGTTTGCAACTGTTGTAGGTGGAATTAAAGAATTTCCGGAAGACCTGCAGTATTTGATTTGGCACACTTTCGCTCACCATCATAAACCCATACAGACTAACAAGCTGTCTCTCTTTGCATATACAAACAAAGCCTCCAGAATTAGGTTGCGCTGTTCTATATCTGTAATGTTCTACTCAACTGGCGAGGTCTTGGTGGGCGCTCTAACAGGGATCCTAAACAAACATTATGTCTTCAAAGCAGTCCCACCGTCAGTTTTGACCTAGCCATTGAACATGATAAGGAAAGTGCACTGGGCAGTCAGACGAACGTTGACTCCTAGAGGTCGTTACTACAGACATATCAAATTGGAGACTCGACCTCACAGGCGTCATAGGTGTTATGCCGTGGGAGACAATGACTCAAAGGGCTGCTATATGGTTGATTCTTCTTCTAAAACAGGTACCATTGGAGTTGCGAACGAACACGATATCTGGGTTACAACGATGCCAAGCAAGTACAGCGAATCCGGGCATGCCAGCAGTAACCTCAAGAACGAGATCACTCAGTCGACTTTGTTCCCAGCCACCCAGAAAAATGCCCACCCAGAGCCTACAGCATCGGCTGTCTGGGAATTACCATAAGATACTACCTATCGCGAAGCCGATCATGGCCGCCGTCTGGCTACCACATCAACATTGAGCATCCGAACTGCATCACATGATTCATCCACCAGTTATTTGTGCCATGATAACACACCTACGATCCCCGTGAAAAGTCAGTCATAACAGACCCGTGACTTAACTGAGGCTGACAGTACAATACATATTAACAAGATGCCCAGTGATGATAAGTGCAAAGCATTCGCTATCACCAAAGGAAATCGAATGAATATCCTGGTAATCATAGAAATTCTCAACCATTGACAAGTGCTATTGCTGTGTGCCTGTTCACAGAGCGCGATAAAAACTCCCACTTGAATGGATATTTTTGGATCTTCAAGACATCACAGCACTTTGTGACCCTTAAAACTAAGGGAAAGGTGCGTTCAAATCTGACAGCAAGACACATGCAGTGGACGAAAATAGTCCTAGTTACTTTCTGTCGTGTCATCCCAAACAAAGACACATCGAAGACAAGAAATGGCCACAGAACATCCGTATTGCTCGCCTATACTCTATCCTCACACAGATATATTTCGCCAATCAATTTTCGCAAATTGAGATCAGATGAATGGACCAATGAGTATTCTACAAGCCCTACTCCTAAGTATGCTCACTCAATTATCAAGAGACTTTAAATTTTAGTCACCCCGGGATATCCAACCCTACCCTCAGTCTATGAGAGGTTATAAGCCCCCAACTACTTCGAAGCAATGCGACTACGCATATGTCTTCGCCACGCGATAGGTATGGAAGTCTAGATGGAGAACGCCATATCAAAATTCCAGCCAGTCAGATGAATCATCCGATATCTCATCACTCATTTTTTACGCAATTCTGGGGGTTTGTTAGCACTATGCTCGAGCGACATAGTCATCCGAAACTCATCGCGTATAATCATGATACAGTCTTTGTGTGAATGATTCCTACACTTTCGTTTTCCTTGCTTTCATGCATCTAATTAGGATTTGTGTTGGTACACATACACTGCTCAGAGAATTATATTCCATACGGTGTGACCAGGACGACAAATTGTAGACAATAACATAGTGAAGGACGACTTCTTCCTATGCGGCACAGAACGTGTCCTGTGAATGAGCAGACTAGTCTCATCAGGCTACAGGCGAACAATCACACTTCTTTACAGTTCATGGATTTTGTGGTTTCAACATGCCCTGTCAAAGATAAGGATTCAGGTCGATAGAGCCATTATAGTCCACTCCGTTGATGTACGAATGCTTGCTCCATGTAAGTCGAAAATAGGGCGCAAGTGTTATAGCACATTTGTGGTGACCGACGCAGGGACCGTCTTCGGTATCCCAAAGACAGAAGAGATATCCTCGCGCTAAGATATTGCATCCCTTCAGCCTTCATGATTGGATAGGTTATATGAGCACGTCAAGTTGGCAGGATTCATATGATATCATTGGTAAATCATCTCTGAAGTATACGCTGCAGCAGACCCTGTAGGTAAAGAAATAGCCCCGACTGTATTTTCGAGGGACATGCGCTCGACTTATGGGGCGAGTGAAGGGCGATTTGGTGCCAGTTTACGCCATCAACATCAGCATAAGTTCAGTCTAGGGGTAAATAAGAAGCAGGCAATGCAAGTTTTATTGACAATGCGTGATCAAAATATACATTAAAGAAGCATAATTTTGTGGTTCTATGTACGAAATTCAATACTTACTCGGATCCAGTGACGTGGACCGACTGCTTTCCGTTCTGTTGCAGAAGTTAGCATAAGACGATTGACACATGTAAGGCGAAAGCATACCTTAGTCCTGTAGTACTTGACACCAACAGAGTTCCCGTTCGCAGCATCGTGCGGGATAGGGCTCGTGTAGTTGTAAGTCGGCTTGAGGCCAGCCCAGGTCTTCTGAACGGTGTTGAGAATGCTGCGACCACCGGAACAAGTACCATTTGTCAGGGGAACAGCCCACTTGGGAGAGTACTCGGAGTATTCGTTCTCAGACAGCGGGCCGGGGTAGGTCTCGTTGAGGTACAAGTTCTCAGTGTCCACCTCCCAGTTGGTGTATCCGGTCTTCTCAGCAACCCAGCTGAGGAGGTTAGCACCGCAGTCCCAGCGACCAAGCGAAGGAAGACCCCAGTTGGCAGATAGAGAGGCGATAATGGAGTAGTGGGTGTAAAAAGTGTCGTCCTGCTTGCCCTTGAGGTTCTCAGGGACAGCACCACCAAGAAGAAAAGTGAAGACCTTGTTTCCGATCTCATAGGTGTCGGTCTCGTCGAAGGTGAGCTGAATCAAAGTGTCCTTGGTGAAGTACTCGTCCTCAAGTAATTCAGCGAGGAAGCGGTAGGTCCAGCTACCGGCAAAGGTGATGTTGGTGTCGTGGGCATCGTTGGTCATGTTAGGAGTAATGAACAAGTGCTGAGGGAGTCTCTGGTTCTTCAAGTCATCATAGAAGCTGGTAAAGTTCTTGATCTGGCGGACACGGGTGTCATCATTGGTGACAGAGTCGAAGAGAACCAGCGGGTTGTGCTTGCGAACGTAGTCGCTCGCGTCGGTCTTGGAGAAGCTGTAGCCCTGGTAGCCGGCGTAGGGCAGGTGTTCCTGGTACTCGCCCCAGGAGATGTTCTTCGTATCGAACAGATCTGCAATAGTCGAGATGTTGGAGGGAAGTTCGACGAACTCGTCATGGTCCATACCCCAGGTATCACCGCCGGCAGAGGCACAGTAGTTGGGCTGCGAAGGGTGCGTGAGGGCCCAGAAGTTGCTCAGGGTAACACCCTGTTTGGCGAGCTTGGCGAGGTGAGGGTCATTCGCGGCAGTTTCATAGTCCTAGCAGTAGCACAACTTTTAGCTGCTGGCCCGCGCAACTCATGCACAAGAAACATACCGTGTTCTCCAACCAGATGTTGACAAACCGGTTGAACGACAAACCCTGAACATTCGAAACCGGAGAGTTAGGCTTCACAGTCGCCCGGTCCTTTGCGATTTCCTCGGCAGACGGGTTATGAGAGCTCTGCGCAACAGCAACAGAGAGACCTCCGAGGAGGGCGACCAGAGAGCTCTGGACGTACATGATGCCAACAACGCTGAGAAGCTTGACTTGACAGAAATGCTTGTAGGAGAACAAGAGAGCTAAGACTGCGATCAACTCCCCTTATATACGGCTGATCTTGTCGCTTTGTGTGCGCTGACCAATCTCGGTCATTTTATGATGTCGGGCTTGGAGGTTCCCAATCGGGAAGGCGAGATTGGAGTGCTTGTTCCACGTTGTCCATCCCCTTGCTCTGATTGGGTGTGACAGCCGGTGACTAGACTGGATATGGTATGGTGGATGGAGTGGGGTATTGTCGTTTCTAAAGCTTATCCCTGAACGATTCTGATTGGTTACAGTAAGCGGGGGACAGAGCTGGGCAGAGGCACGTGCCGGCATCTCGGACTCTCTATGCATCGGATACAAGCGAAACGTCATATTTATATCTAATGCCCTCATTATGATAGGTAGTGTCATTAGACAACACCGAACTGTCATCAAACCACATCCTGTGCCCTCCTCACACGCTGTGCCGCATCGTCCCGAACTCTTCCCACAATTTCACCGGCATCCAGAACCTCACCAACCAATCCAACACCCGCTCCTGCATACGTAGCCAGTCTACCCTCGGGTCCCCATCCAGCATCCCCCTTCGCTTGGGCCTCGTCATGTAATCTCTTCAACTCATCGAACGGAACACCGGCAACATGGTCCTCCCAGCTGCGGTTCGTCACTGTCCGCGGACTAAACGGCTCAGGCCATCCATACGTTCCGCGGAGGTGATTATACAGTAGGGTGCGCATGGTATTAACAGCGCCCTCCGCAGCCTGCACCACAGCATCCCGATACCCTTTACTTATGTGCGCTTCTGTTGACGCCAGAAACCGTGTACCCATGACAACCCCATTCGCACCCAGACAGATAGCAGCAGCAGCACCCCGTCCATCCGCAATGCCACCGGCAGCAATAAGCAGGATATTTAGTCCCGCAAACACATCCGCGACTTCAGGGAATAGAGTCATAAGCCCCATCCCGTCCTTATCCCGGCCGTGACCACCCGCCTCTGCACCTTGCACGACGACGACATCGGGCCGATGAGCACTGCGAACAATCGCGCGTGCCTCTGCCACGGTCCCGATTTGAATCCAAACTTGTGTCTCTGGCGAAGCCCCGCGGATTCCCTGTGTCCATTCATCGAGTTCCTGCTGGCCGTTACGGGGTGCATATAGCCATACCGCACATGGTTTGTGCGATGCTATAGCAGACAAAGCCGTCTGCAACTCATCTTTCCATAGAAGAAAGCCTACTCCGACTGGCAGAGTCGGGTGACTGGATAGTAGAATGGAGAGAGATTTGGATTCCCTGATTGCCTCGGCAGCGGTGCTCAGGTTCTGCTCTGTGCCACTGGCATCCATTGTTGGGCCGATAAATCCTAGGCCGCCTGCTTGAGAGACGGCTACGGCTAAAGCGGGGCCGGCGGACACAGCCATTGGGGCGTTGGCTAAGAGGGGTTTTTTGACCCAGGGGAAATTGGTCGATGGCATTTCGATGGACCAGAGAGAATTTGTATGCTTTAGTTCGAGTTTTCCGGGACACCTGGTATGAAAATGGTGTCGGTATGAACAGTGAGTCACTAGCTGTATGGATACACGGATAACCGGGGATGATCTTTGGAGACTTGGCGGTCACACTTCTACATATCGAGAAAGAAGCATGGCAATTGGTGATTGGATTTGGTATCAAAATCATGAAACCCGTGCCACGATATTTTTAGTATTACTCTTTTCTATTAGTGGTGGAAGCATAACAGATGCACATCAATGATTTAATTTCCATACCAAAACAACGCTTTCTATCTATATACATGTATATGCAAGCATATCTAGAAAGCATCATGAAAAGACATTATACGTCGTCATATCCAATTAAGCAAAAGATTTGGCCTCGCCCTCCTTAAGCTTACCAGCACCAACCAACTTCTTGACTTCCTCAACATACACATTCTTAACAGCACCGGCATCCTTGCCAGCAGTAGTAAGACGCTCAGCAAGCGAAGCAAGGTCCTCAGCCTCGAGCTTGCCCATGATCAGGTCAAGGTCAGTCAAGACAGAGTCAACCTGGGTAGCAGAAGGCTCGCCCTCGGCAAAGTAGCCGACATCCTTGACAGAAGCCTTGACAACACGCTTGTTCTTCTTAGCAGCGTTCTTAGCGGCCTCCTTGGCCTTCTTGTTCTTCTCACGGTCAGCCTTGGCGGCCTCCTCGGCGTCCTTCTTACGCTGCTCCTCCTCAAGACGAGCCTTCTCCTTCTCCTCAGCCAGACGCTTGGCCTCGGCTTCCTTCTCAAGACGCTTCTTGTCCTTGCCGGCACGGGCCTGCTGGCGGAACTTCTTGATACGCTCGTCCTGGCTCGAGGCGTCGTCTAGGATCCTACGGAGACGGGTAGTGTCCTCGGTCTTGCGCTTGCGGCGGGCGTTGGCGTTCTTCTTCTCGATGTGACGCTTCTGGTCACGGTTCTCATTGTCATCTGGAACGTCCTCGTCAAGGTACTCGAACGATCTCCAGCTGTCAAAGTTGTACCAGAAGTTGTAGAAGTTCTCAAGCTCCTCCTGGGTGGTGTTTTCGTCACCAAACAAAGGCACAGGTTGGACCTTGGAGAAACGGGCCTCGGACTCGAAAACAGGTCCCCAGAGCTTGAAGAACTTGCCCTTAGCGGCAGCCTCCTTCTTGGTCGGGGGCTCAACTTCGGCGGCTTCATCAACGGAGTCAAACTGGCGGCGGCGGACAGGGTCAAGCAGCAGCTCGGCGGCCTTCTGGATACACTTGAAGAATTGGTCGTTTTCGTCGCGATCTCCCATGGCGGCCTTCTTGTCGGGGTGGTGGCGAAGGACCTTCTTGCGGTGGGCACGCTTGATCTGGTCGGGAGTTGCGCGCCAGCGGTACCTGGCCAAACCCAGAACAGCGTAGTGGTCCTGGCTCTTCCAGTCCTTGGCTTCGCGGGAGAGCAGCATGGCATCCTCGGAGTCCGAGATGTCGTCGTCCTGGTCGTCTTCGGTCTTCTTGGCGGTGTTCTGGGCCTGAATGCGCTCATCCTCGGAGAACGTACGGCCGTGACGGGCCTTAAGGGTTGTTAGCCATTCAAATTCCATCAGTTAGTGAGCCATGAGAGGAAGAAAAACATACACGGCGAGCATGAGCCAGGAAAAAAGGACCAACGGGCTCGATGCTCCTCTGAGTAGCGCCGGACAGAGCACCAACGGCCTTGAAATCCTTCTCAGCGCTCCAGCCCCCGGACACGATGGGGAGGGTGGCGTTAACGGTCTGCACAGCAACCATTTTCCTGATTTCCTTCTGTATTATGCTTTGAAGGAGATTGGAGGTGGGATGTGAGGGTTGTGCGGCGCTGATCGAAAGAAGTCAGCAATTTTTTTTCTGCCGAGGCACCCCGCCTTTTTGTGGGCCAATCATGGTGAGCTAGTATTGGAGGCAGGATTATTGTAGAATCTCGGACTGCAAGTACTTCTCCAGACTCAACTTCAATTGTCTTTGCTTTGGTTTATTGTTGCACTCTTACTGTCCTGAAGCGCAGTCCCTTTTGATCGTTGATTTGTTGCGATTCGGTTATTCAGATTGTCTACCAACGCCATCCGCTCTTCCGGAGAAGCAGCTCGATAACTAAACTTGTCATTGACCGTTCTACATATCTCCCCATTCTACGAGATCTCTACCACCATGGCCTCGCAAACTGCCCTCTCCGCAAGAAGTGCCTACCGCCAACTCCTCCGCGCCACCCGCATTGCTTTCCAAGGTCAGACACTCCTGAGTCCATCGAGGCAACATGATATTGACAGTTTGATGGCTTACAGATGACGTCCGAGTCCTCATCGCATCCCGACAGGAAGCACGCCGGAGCTTTGATGCCCACCGCCGTCTAGCCGTCGATACACCCATGCAAATCAAGCATGCCGTCGAAGTGGCGGATCTCCTTAGACATAATCTCGTGCAGGGCTCGCGGGAACAGGGGAATGAGGATGCGAAATGGCGTATGTTCTGATTATCTCGGTGGCAATATTTGTTATTTTCTGAGATGGTAATGGGTGGTGCTGACATGGCTGTGACAGAGCTCCGTATCCACGACGAGATCGAGCGAGGTGATAATGACTCGATCAAGGTTGGCGGGAAGAGTGTCAAGGTTGATAAGCCCTGCTCGGCGCAATGATTGTCGCACGACTTGACGATCTCCTTTCCTTCTCGTTTCGTTTCTCACGGATAGTCTTTACACCTACGCATACTGTATTCTTCTGAACGATTACTGGAGCGAAAGCAGAAGCACTCGCAGATTGTATTATAGTATACCCAATTTTTTCTCTCCTTTGGCGTTCTGGGGGTATTTTTTGGATACTGTGTAAAAAATAAACCGAAGTCAACGCCCGCTCTCTAACATACATTATGCAACTTCCTTTGTCCCATTGAAATCAAGTCATATAAAACAGGTAATTAATCGCCATGCAAACTCGAATACTGAATATTGCTGCTTCCAGGAGGCGGAGCCAAGGCGAAGTTGTGAGGAGCCTCTTGCTGTGCGGCACCTTCACCAGCAGTGATAGCCTTCTTCTCCGACTGCCCGCCTCTAGTGGCACCAGCTGTCTGTCTTCCTTCCCGGGCATTCTTCATGCGTTCCTCGTTGCTCATATTATCCAAAGGCTTAGGCTTTCCCCATCGAATGCGTAGAGGGCAACCGTTGACAACAGCCTTACCCTGACATTGTCTCGCGGCGTCTTCAGCGCTAGCGCGAGTAAGATAGTTCACAAATGCGCAATGCGAGCGGTGAGAACAGACAAGAGACCGGAGTTGGCCAAACTGTGTGAAAAATGTTCGCACGGCATGTTCTGGAAGGTCGTCCTCTACGCCGGTAACAAACAGCGAGGTGACGTTGGGGTCCGCTGGAGGGAGAATGTCCTCCGCCGAAGGAGGAACTTGAGCGGTACTTGGGAATGGCCGGCCACCGCGGCCACCACGACCACCACGCACACCTCCTCCACGACCGGGTAAAGGCGTTCCTCTTCTGCTTTCGCTTGTCCGAATAGGTCCGGGGCCATTTCCGTAACGGCTGCGTACCTGAGGCGCCTCGGACGACGGTGCCTCGGCTTCTTCTTCATCACCTGGAGGAGCTTCCCATCGCCGCGGCTTTCTGTAGTACGGCTCACTATTCGCAAGCCTGCGGAGTAGCTCCCGCGCTTTTTCGTCCGTCTTCTCGTATTCCTCCACGGCACCGCGCCCTTCCTCGATTTCCCTCTCGTGTTCTTGGGCGTAGTATTCGCGGTTGACGTCACTCTGGGGTCCCGGGGCAACCATTTTCAAGGCGGCATCACGGACAACAATGGGCAGGCCGAATGACAGATCGAGCATGCAGCACTGGCAACAGTTCTTCAAGCGGGCGCATGTCAGGCAAATGTTGGTGCGCTTCGTGCGTGCTGTGCGATCGGCTTTCCACCGGAAGATGGTAAAGGGGCGCGTGCACTAGACATCCGTCAGTATACTTTTCGTAGACTAAGGAGAAAGAGGTACATACGATTTTGCATTCTGCACCGTGGTCCTCCTTCAGCATCTGCACATATGGGTTGTCCGGGAGGCAATTCTCGCAAACCGAAGGGAAGTCGGTGCTTTCCCAACCGGACCGGTTGAGATCTTGCTTGATTTGTGGGGGAGGCATAATGAATTAAACAGCAAAAAGTAACAGTCCACGAGTAAACCTGAAGTCGCGGTGGTCAAGGCCAGCCGTTTATCGATAGGAGTCTTACTCTGTGGCGGTGCGTGAGGCTGGTGATGTGCAGTCACGTGGCGCTCACGAAAGCGGTGAGGCTCGGAAGCTTGATTTTTGCTCTCCGTCAGCGATAAGAGCGATAAGCCGCGATAAGGGAAGCTCTCGAACGCTCGGAGCGCCTGCATCCGGACGCGTGCCAGCACGTGACCGTGGCCCCCGATCGGCCCATTGCACGGCGGCGACGGAGGCGTCTAGATCCGGTTCACCGCCTCGCCCGGAACGTCCTTTCTCCGGTCGGGACCCCAGATGGCTCCCGATTTGGCTTAGCCGCCAGACAAAAAATCAATCGTGATTGGCCAGGGATCTTCGCACTGCGCAGTTCCGCCTCCTTTCTTTTCTGTTTCCTCTGCGCTGGCCTTTTGTTTTTCTCCCAGCATCTTTCTTCCTGTTCTCTTATTACTGTGTTTTTTCTCGGTTGTGTGTCTCTTCCCATAACTGTCATTGCTCTGTTGGAGGAATTGAACACGTCTTACTCCGAGTACAATTGAGCAGCTCCGCGGAATTTTCCCTGTCACCCCTTTTCAAAAAAACACCCGACACATTCTCATAATGGCTCCCACCAACTTGGAAAGAGAAGACCACCAGCGCGATGCTGAGTTCGCCCGCGTGCTCCATGGAAAGTCCGCTGCGGCTCAGGGTGGTTTCGCTGCTATGCGCGGCAAGGATGCCGCTGCGCAGAAGGCTGCTGTCGATGAGTACTTCAAGCACTGGGACAACAAGTCTGCTGAGGAGGAGACAGAGGAGACTCGCGCTGTGAGTATTTCTGGGTGCGGGCTATCTTGTGCGACATGACAGGTGGCTAATTGCTTGTTTTTAAAATAGGCTCGCCGAGCAGAGTATGCGACTTTGACCAGACAGTAGGTTTTCCCTCAAACAAATAGAATACGTGGATGGAAGTTGACAATTGGCAGCTACTATAACCTTGCTACCGACTTCTACGAGTACGGATGGGGAACCTCGTTCCACTTCTGCCGATTCGCCCGCGGCGAGCCCTTCCTCCAAGCCATTGCCCGTCACGAACACTACCTTGCTCACCGCATGGGAATTAAGGATGGTATGAAGGTTCTGGATGTTGGCTGTGGTGTTGGTGGTCCGGCTCGTGAGATTGTCAAGTTCACAGACGCCAATGTCGTTGGTCTCAACAACAACGACTATCAGATTCAGCGCGCGACGCGGTATGCTGAGCGCGATGGTCTGTCGCACAAGCTCAGCTTCACCAAGGGTGACTTCATGCAAATGAGCTTCCCCGATAACTCCTTCGATGCTGTTTACGCCATCGAGGCAACTGTGCACGCTCCTGAGTTGGAAGGTGTCTACAAGGAGATCTTCCGTGTGCTGAAGCCCGGTGGTGTGTTCGGTGTCTACGAATGGCTCATGACTGACGAGTATGACAACGACAACGCGGAACACCGCAAGATCCGTCTTGGTATTGAGCAGGGTGACGGTATCTCCAACATGGTCAAGGTTTCGGAGGGTCTTCAAGCTGTCCGCAACGCCGGTTTCGACCTTGTCCACAACGAGGATTTGGCCGACCGTCCTGACGCGATTCCGTGGTACTACCCCCTCGCCGGTTCGTTCAAGCACATGACTTCCCCCTGGGACTTCTTCACCATTGCCCGTATGACATGGTGGGGCCGTGGTCTTGCCCACCGTTTCGTCGGTGCCTTTGAGAAAGTCGGTCTCTTCCCTAGGGGATCCCAAAAGACCGCTGACAGCTTGGCCCTGGCTGGCGACTGTCTTGTTGCCGGTGGTGAAAAGAAGCTTTTCACACCGATGTACCTGATGGTCGCTCGCAAGCCCGAGTAAACATCCGTCTTCTGAGCTGTACAGATGTTAATGTTTCGCCGACATCCTATACAAGCGGCGGGTTTTTTTTTTTTCCTTTCCACCTTCAATTCTGAGATCTATTATTTTCCTTTACTGTGTTTATTGCCCCTATCTTTCTGTTTGTTTTAATATTGCATACCGCCTTAGGATGTCACGTTAATTTGTCTTTTTCATCCTCATGTTCTGACCCGTCCTATGAGTTACTGCTGAATATGTGCGGATGGTGATGATACTCGCGTTGTTTTGCTGTTTTACCAAAATAGAGATGTAATAGTTACTGGTTCCGGAATACATGGGAGTGTCTTTCTTGTGTACTGTCAAATTGCCGTGTAGTCTCCGAACTGTGAAGCATTTGAGTTCTTAATCAATCATCAATGTAACCTAGTCAGATTGATGAATTACTCCATATGTCGCGTTTCGAGCAGTATTTCCTAGCTCCTATCTATATATATTGCTTCGCCGTGCCATGGTTTATCTCACTCCTGAAGCTCCATACCTCAAACATATATCTTACAGGACTGGACCGTTCTCAACATTTCGAAGGAATGCCAACACATATCCAAGAACCAGAAAATATACCCCACTACTCCTACATAGCACTACTATATCATCCCTAAGTCATCTCCGAACAGCTACCCGATCGCAGCACGTCGGTAATTGCCGCTTTAGGACAGCACGAAATCTTATCAGATGGATCATCTGATAAAGACTTCGCCAATCACGAAACACCCCCCGGCGGACTCATCTCTTTTCAACAAGAGACTTGTAAGACTCGGCAAAGCTGAAAAGAAAAAGCAAAAAAAAAAAAAAAAAAGCACTCTCATAAATTGCATTCCGTACCTCCCAATGTGCCGTCGCCTCATCCGGAGGATTCATCATCCGCCTGCTCCTGCTCCTGCTGCTCAGCTGAAAAGACCTGCCTTAATGGCGAGGCCGTGACTTATGTCTCAGCTCTCTGTCCTCTTGCTTACGGGTGTGAATCAGATTCTTGATTTCAGGGGGATAGAGTCTATCATTTTGTCTAGTTCTGCTTCGTTCCGAGTGACCCGATGATCGGACTTTGCGACCATGCCCTCTAACTCCCGGTCCCATAGAGCCTCCGCGGGGCCGTCATCCTCCGCGGTATATACCCAGATTCCAAATGATTCCACATCTTCATTAGAATCTGGTGCGCAGGTCGACTACTTGGAGGACCTGATCGATAGGAATAAAACGGATCCAAACAGAATCGACATCGATACCCGAGATGATGACGAGGACGACGAAGAAGACGAGCGCAGACAGGATGGAGTCCGGCAGGCCGAGGCTATCACATCCTCTTGGACGTTTCGAGCAGTCGTCTTCACATATGTTTTGTACGCCTGACCTATACTGGACTTGGCCAAAGGGATACTTTGACTGACGGGAACAGCATCTACATCTTAACGTTCGTCAACTCGCTACAACAACAGGTCACAGGCAGTCTGGGCCCGTATGTTACCTCCAGTTTCAAGCAGCATTCTCTGTTCTCGACGACGCAGACATTGTCCAGTATTGTCGCCGGTTGTTCGAAGCTCCCGATTGCGAAGATCCTTGATATTTGGGGACGAGTTGAGGGTTTCATACTGATGACGGTTCTGTGTACATTGGGACTTATTTTGATGGCGGTTTGCAGGAATGTTGAGACTTATGCGGCAGCTCAGGTACATATCCCGAGCCCATATAATGATCCAAGCTGACTGTTTAGGTCTTCTACTGGGTTGGATACAACGGAATGGGATATGTCATCAACATCTTCCTAGCAGACACCACATCCCTCAGAAACCGGATGATCATGTTTGGTCTCAACTCGACACCGTTTATCGTTACCGTCTTTATTGGTCCCTACGTCGCGCAGTTATTCCATACCTACAGCACATTCAGATGGGCGTTTGGATTTTTCGCTATTGTCGTTCCCGTCGCGTCGATTCCTGTCGCGGCCGTTTTTCTGTACAGCAACTATAAGGTGAGAAAGATGGGTCTTGCTCCCCTCCGCACGGTCAGCGGAAGAACCAGTCTCCAGGTCCTCTACCACTATGCGCGCGAGTTCGATAGTACGTTCCAATTCCTTATATACATTTGCTGGATACTGACGTATGATAGTTGTTGGGTTGCTCTTGGTGGTTGGTGGTTTTTCCCTGCTGCTACTCCCACTTACCCTTGCCGCGAATTCTGTGAATCAGTGGCACAATTTGTATATCATTGCGATGCTGGTTATCGGAGTTACTCTTCTAGCGCTATTCTGCATTTGGGAAAAGTACTTTGCCCCAGTGACATTTGTACCATTTCAATACCTTCAGGATCGGACAGTTTTTGGCGCTTGCGTTCTATCCGCTACCCTTTTCTGCAGCTTCTAGTATGTCCCTTTACCTCGATGTCTGCATGACTGAAGCTAACAAACCACAGCACATGGGACGTCTACTTCTCCTCCTACCTGCAGGTCGTCCACAACCAAAACATCCGTAATGCCGGCTACATCTCCAACATTTTTACCATCGGCTCCTCATTCTGGGCCCCAATAGCCGGCCTCATGATTCGTTACACGGGACGCTTCAAATGGCTGGGTCTGGCAGCCGTCCCTGTCTCAGCAATCTCCACAGCCCTGATGATTTACTTCCGACACCCGGGCACATACACCAGTCTTATCGTGTTGATTCAGATTTTCATGGCTTTCTCTGGAGGTACATTAGTCATAACGGAGCAACTTGCTGCTATGTCCGTGGTACCGCATAACGAAGTCGCTGTCGTTCTTGCACTGGAAGGACTGTTCATGAGTATAGGGGGTTCAATTGGACAGTCAATCTCGGGTGCTATCTGGACGAACCTCCTACCAGACAAACTAGTTGAATACCTCCCTGCGAGCGAAAAGGCAAATTGGAAGGATGTTTACGGGTCTCTTGAGGTACAACTGTCGTACCCAATTGGTAGTGCAACGAGGGACGCTATCATAATGGCGTACGGATATGTGCAAAGACGGATGTTGCTTGCAGGGGTGTGTTTCATGCCGTTGGCGCTTGGGTGTGTGTTGCTTTGGAGGAATATTGATGTCAAGGGGAAGCAGCAGACGAGGGGGATGGTTTTTTGAATTTTACATATTGCATGTTTGGGGTTGCTTGGTGGGGTTGGCTCATTTGTATATTGCTTTGTATGACTGCATAGATAGTTAAAAAGTATAGCCGTGATCGTCTGGATGATCTTGAGCTTAGTTATACAGTCCATTGACATTATCTTATCATGATATTCCAGTGTAAGATATCCCTTAACGTATTGATTAACCGTGAGCCGAGTTTAGAATAACAACCGAACGAACATAGAATAATCCATACTCATAACACGCCATAAACCCCATCCCCGATAACACCCCGTCATAACGACAACAACTCATCGCAACGCTCAGTTGCTTAAAAAATAATTCGCTGCAACCGCCTTCCCAAGCCCAACCTCCCTCTCAAACCCATCCAAATCAAACCTCACCCTCCCCCAAATCCCCATCTCTTTCTCCCCCTGGGGCCGATACTTCCCCGCAGCACCCTCAAACCCCTCCGGCTGCTCATACAGCAAAAACACATAGCGGTGGGGGCCACTTCCCGGTGGGGGCTCGGGGCCGATCCAGTTCGCGATGAAGGGTGCGTTCGCTTTGAGGGTTGTTCTGGTGTTGTCTTTAGACGGGGTGGGGTGGAGGGATGGTTGGATCCAATGCAGGATGGGGCTTAGGATGGAGAAGGAGGGGAAGGGGCCATCGAGGTCAATGCTGACTAGAAGGTAGGTCTTGTTGGTTGTGGTGGAGGCGGTGGGGGTGAAGGTAATTTCGGGGATGGATTGGGCTTCTGTTTTTTGTTTGGTTAGATGCGAGGTTGATGGTTTCAGAGAGGAAACGACGAACCTCCCCGTGGGATAAATTGGCCTGGAGTGACGTTGTGGGAGCCGACTGTTACGCCCAGGACTTTGGAAGGGTCCCGGGAGCAGAGAGAGAGAGCCGAGTCGGCACTTTCGCAGACTCGCATCGTTGCGTTTATGGATTGTGTGTTGTGGAGATGGAGGGATGAAGAGGAAGGAGTGGGAGTCAGGAGCGGTTATAAGTGCCGGGGTTAAGCGGACTTAAGGATCTCGTGACGAGTGATGAGTTGATGTTGAGGTGACTTCACGTGCATCGGATGGGGTTAGAAGTGAATGAAGAACAGAAGGTGACTTTTATATGTGTTTCATCTATCCTGAAATGCGGACAAATACTGCAACGCGTGCGTTATCTTTTGAAAATGGCCTCACTTCGCGGCGAGTTAATTTGTACAACTACATGATAAGCCTCGTGGCAGCCATTCACTGTTGCCTCGACATTGTGATACATTCTGGGCCTGCTAGGCACTTCCAGTGTAGACCAGCGGGATATAAAAAGTCGCCGATCCCCCGAGAACCGCATTCCTAGTATTCTGTATGAATTTTCCTACACAAGTCAAAAGCAAGCGCGTCATTGGTGTAACAATTGCAATTGCCCTAGATCGAACCAAGCTTTCTTCTCTGCCACGGATCATGATGAAGTCAAGACAACAGCGGTGAGCAAAACATGACGGCGCATATACCTTGCTGCCGGATACTGATTGAGCTGAGACAAACAGGAGTGAAGTTATACCAACGTGCTCAGACGAGATTGAAAGAATTGTTGTATCAGGGCGATAATAGTGTGTTTTTGCGTGGTGCTTTGAGGGACCAGATCAACCAATCTTATCAGATAAGATCAAAGATCAAATGTCACTCTGGATTAAGAATTCCCCGAACATTTTCGGAGCTCGGACACCGCCAACACCGAAACAAGCCCAAAAAGGTAATCGAATCGGCGGCACTCGGCAAGGAGAAAGCAAGAACAAGCGCAGAACCAGACAATGATCAGTCGTCGAATAATCGGTCGCGCCCAATGCCATGCCATACAGCAATGCGTTGACAAATGTTGGGACCGGTTGACTTCGGTTTTACAAACCCCGGTACGCGCCCGAACGATAACCGGGTGCGGCCGATGCCCTTATAAAGACGCCGGATTTGGTCGTGACGCTTCCATGGTTGACATGACGTGACCGGCCACAGTTACCTTCCGTCTTTCTTATATTGCTCGTTTCGTCCGTCTTCTTTACCCTTTTCTCTTGGGTCATTGTCAACTTCTGTCCATAATCATGGCTGTTGGCGCAAGTATGTCGCCGGAAGTGGGCTCTATCAAGGAACCCCCTCCGACTCCCGCGATGGCCGTGGGCTTCTTTGACCCGGCACTGAAGGGAGTGAGAAGCCGGGTTGCTTTTCGGCTAGGGCGCATGGGTAAGTCGGTCAGAAAGCGATTAATTGCATACATATAACTCGTGGCTAATAAGGTTCTCCCTGCATAAAACAGTGCTGATCCTATGCGTGTTCGTCCTGTGCATTCTTTCGCTATATTGGGCTGTGCAGTTCCGAGTCGAAAATAATATGCCCTCGCTGACAGTTTGGGTGGTGGATTTCGACGGCCAGGTCGATCCATATCTCACGAATAATACGATTGTCGGGCCTGCTGTGACGGATGTTGCTGGGCAGATTATCGAGTCAACGACAGATCGCGTTGGGTATACTATCGTGTCGCCGGCAGAGTTTGACTATAGTGTCTGGAATGTGCGACAGCAGGTCTACGATGAGCGTGCATGGGCTGCTATTGTCATTAATCCTAACGCGACAACGATGCTGCGCGACGCCGTGAGGAATGGGAATTCATCGTACGATCCAATGGGAGCAGTACAATTTATCGTAATCTCCGCCCGGGATGAATCTACCTATAGCAGTTATATCAAACCGGCATTGGCTAGCTTCCAGATTCAGGCTCTCCTGGAGTTTGGACCCCGTTGGGTACAATCGTTGGCGCAGGAAGGGGCCAATATCGCCAACGTACCGCAAGCCACAAACCCGGGCATTGGGTTCAACACGTACGATCTCAGACCGTTTGCGCCAGCCGTCGCAACACCAGCTGTCACCATCGGTCTGATCTACTTGATCATCGTCGCGTTCTTCAACTTTCCGTTCTTGATGCCAATACACATGCAGCTCATTAAGGGCAATCATCCGCCATTGCAAATATGGCAGTGGTTGATTTGGCGCATTCTGACGCATATCGGGTCATACTTCTTCCTATCACTTTTCTACTCGTTCGTGTCGCTGGCGTTCCAGATTCCATTCACCAACTCGCCTGCGCCGGATACTATTCCCGCTGACAACCCCAACGCGTACGGACACGGGTCATTCGTGGTCTTTTGGATGCTGAACTGGGTGGGAATGGCGGCACTAGGATTCCCATGTGAGAACATGGCCATGATCCTCGGTATGCCATGGAGCTCACTGTTCCTGATCTTCTGGGTTATCACCAATGTTTCGACGGCGTTTTACTCGCTGGACTTGGCACCGCAATTCTTTGCCTGGGGCTATGCATGGCCTTTGCATCGGAGTAAGCTCTTTCCTCTACCCTGTATTTCAGAAACTAGCTAACGTGAACAGTCGTCGAGGCATCACGAACGATTCTCTTTGGGACGCATTCTCGAATTGGATTGGACTTTGGTATTCTCTTTGCATGGATCGGAGCGTCGCTTGCTTTCTACCCATTTGCGAACTTCATCATGCAGTGGAAAATTAAGAGGGGATGGTGATTCAGGCATTACATTTCTTGTGGACATATAACATTTAGACATGGATATAATGACGTCATTTCACTAATATTGAGCAATGAGCATGTCCAAGAACTGTACTACGCTGAGCTCATGTCAGTCCTGCTGAGTCGTGCATGATGATTGAGATTTCAAATATTTCTGAAAGTCATTACCCCATAACCAGTTAATCACTACATCCTCGCATTTCAGCAACGTATCTGATGCAACGTAACGCCAAATAACTCTCGAATGTGTGCTAGGCTATCTAAAAGCATAGATAGAGCACCAGGCACTGCATCCGGTGGATAAGTGGTATCGCCGCCGTTGATTATCACGGAAGTATCCCGGAACTGTCCTGACTGGCCAGATGCTAGATACTTGCAGATCATGTACATTCCGAAGATCCGGTGCTGATCTGTTCTCTCGTGTTTGCTGACATGGCTTGGCAATATGTAGCTGCAGAGTACGTGTTCAACATGCGCCCCTTTTTGCTTTCATGCCCCCTTTCAGGAAAGAGTACTGCGACTTTCCACCAATACATTGAAGGTGCATAAATAAATCCTTACGCCTAGATGAAGCATCCAGACCCCAACTCAGATGCCCAGTCTCCATTTCCTTCAGCCACAGTTACCATGAGGAGAAAGTACCCTCAAGAAGTCAAGGCCGGCTTGCCCGAGAAACGCTACTTCAGCATGCGGTCACCCTGGCTACTCTCCATCCTTACTGCCATTCCTCTGTTTGTGGCTCTATTGACTACAGAAAGCTTTCTAATCACGATTTCGCAGTTCGAAGGGTCTCTGTCCAGGTTCGCAACGGCCGGTTTCGAAAAAGGCTCTCCGCCAATCATTCAGGCGCATGGTCCATAGCTCAGTCTTGAATCCATGCTTGCTTATGCGTGTTATGTTGCCCTGCAGGCTGCGCTGTTTCAGTTCCTCCCAGGTCCGATGAATACAGGTCAACGTATGCCAGCTGGAGATATTGTAACATACCGAACAAATGGACTAGATGCATGGGTGGTTACCCACGCACTCTATGTGCTGCTCTGCATCTTCGGGGTTCTGGATCCTGGCTATGTGATCAGGAATTGGAGTGAGGTGTTTATGGCGATGAATCTGTTTGGATACTTGGTCGCGGTTCTTGCCTATGGAAAGGCATATTTAAGACCCAGTCATCGAGCGGATCACAGATTTAGTGGTATGTTTGTCTGGACATGCTGGCTGAGTATCGCTAATCAGAAACTGTTTTATTCTATAGGCTCCGCACTTCAAGACATTTACGCCGGCATCGGGCTCGATCCAAGAATTGGAAGGACATTCGACCTCGAGTTCTTCACAAATGGGAGGATCGGGATGATTTCCTGGGTAACCCATTGCTGACTCTCAGATAGAGATATCTCAAGCATCGCATACCAACATCAAACCCACTACACCGTATCCCCATCCCTGATCCTCGTCACAGTCCTCCAAACCATTTATGCGATTTGACTTCTTCGTCAACGAATCCTGGTACCTCCACACCATCGACATCACCTACGACCACTACGGCTTCTACTTGATCTGGGGTTGTTTCTGTGTCGTTTAGTATGTGTGCGGTGGTTGGAACTGATGAGTTGCACGTGTGGTTGTATGTAATCTGGATGGGGGGATTACTTGTTCATCGATGTATCAGGGATGAGGGGCGGTGTAGAGCTAAGTATGGGGAGGCTTGGGAGGAGTATTGTAGGTTGGTGCCGTAAAGGCTTGTTCCAGGTGTCTGGTGAGGATATCGTACTACTGGGAAGATCTTGTACACGGAGTTCAGGACCTGAACATAATATATACGTTCTCATTCTGTACAATCTACCATACCTATACACTATACAGATTCTCCCCGAAGTCAAACTTAATCAGCCGGCTTCTCCGGATGCTCCCCCATACTCTCCAAACGATTCCTCGCCTGCTGCTTCCCGACATCCGTGACATTCGGATTATGTGTTGCCCTGCAATAAATTAGCCTATGCCCAGAAAAAAAACCATAACACCAGTTTCAAAGAAACAAAAGGGCAGTGGGTACATACGCTTTCAACCCCCGCGCAACGTTTCTGTTGTGTCGTGCTTCGTCATCGCTCAAGCCTTCTTCGCCGCTCGGAGTCTCGTTGGATTGGATTCGCTTGAGCTCTTCTTCGGCATGGAGACGGCCTTCGTCGGAGACATTGCGGTTTTTGATGGCGCTGTGTTCGTCCCGGCGACTTTGTTAATTTTGTTCTTTTTCGGAGAGGGGATTGTACTCACGCTTTATAGCCCCGAGCGACGTTTCCGATGTCCTTCATTATTGGGATTTAATTGTTTTTAATTTTTCCTTAAAAGTAATTCGTGTAGATAGTTCTGCTGATCTGGAGAACGACATTCAGTGCCGTATGTTAAAGGTATATATACTGTCGCAGGGGCAATAATGACGTCTGCATGACCGATGAACAGCCACATGGCCACCACATGGCCACCACCACTATCATTCTAGAGCGTTGATAGATGTTTTAGAAGGGATGGTTGTGGTATGGAATAAGTCACCGGGGATATGACGCGATATGCATGTTGCATGGTGTTTTGCGGAGATGGGATCCGGGGTTAGGGTTGTAGAAGTGTATTTGGACGTCATTGTACTTGGCGAGGATGGTTTTAATTTAGAGGTTTTAAAATTGTTGGTTTTCTGGGGTGATAGTGGCTGATCATATGTAGGTCACTGGCGAGGAAACAAAATCATATTTCAGCAAGTGAAAAGTCATCGATGCTACAATACAAGCTTAATTACAGTTAAAGCTTCTTGTCTATGAAGAAAAACCACGAGAAGATAGACAAGACTAGTAACTTGGGCTTTCCCTTCGAAATTATGTTCTAGTATTCACTCAAGGTCTACATCTATAGCACAGCCAGCGTGATGGCTAATCATGTCAAATGCACAAATGTTTTTACTAAAGCATCTTTTTCACGAGCCTATAAAACTGAACCTGAAGAGCCACTTCCCATTTTAACATATCATAAAGATGCTGCATACACATTAGAACATTCCCATGACACTCAGAAAGTCCCCTCCCATCCTCCCAGAATATATCCATTTTACATGTCTTTCCTTTCAAGGAGCGCAAAGCACCCGTCCATCAACAGTCTTGCAAGTCAAACCACCACCGCAGGTGTTGATGGGGACCGGGATGCCATCAACGCCGCACTGCATGACGGTGTCCTTGTTTTCTGTTCGGAATCAGTCTCTCATAATCTTTCACAAGTAAGGAAAATCATCTGGGACATGACTTACGACCAGCGCCACAGGAGTACTCGCCCGGGGTGCAAGCAGAGGCAAGGCTGACGAAGAGGGTGGCAAGGGGGAGGGTGATAGTGAGACGCATTTTGTTAGTAGAGGATGGCTGGTTGACGAGATTATTGGAAGGCCCGAGAAACTTGAAGTCAACTGAGAAAAGCTGCTGTTGTTGTTGATGAGACTCGAGTTGGCAGGAAATCGATGGGTTTAAATATTTCGATTCTCCGTAACACGACAAAAGAATGTTTGCATCGTGTTACCTGATGCTACTATTCTTGTCGTATCTATCTGCGTGTCTCAACTCTCCTACGCCCGGCATATCGATGGATTTCCGAGGCATTCCGCGCCTCGTCTCGGTAGGGTGCCAATCGGGTACTTGCATTCGGGGATATTGATGAATGGTTGGGATTTCAACGTTTCTCTTTGACAAATGCTGAATGGTTGTGTTTGATGACTGCATACTCCTTTGTGGTTTTATGTAGTAATACGTCGCATTCGCACAGAGTGTGGGGGGAGTTGATGCTGTTAAGGCTCGTATCCATTTCTGGATAATGCTGCTATCCGCATTATTAGCAATCATTCGATAACATCCCTACTTCCTATCTCTTATCGCTTAAACCTCTATTGTAAACGGTGCTCAATAGAGACAATCGGAACTCCCACACCAAAGGAATTACTCGCTAGTCAGGGCAGTCTAAAGCAAACCTGCCATGCATAATCCCGTATTTCGGTGCCTGCCATAGATGTCCGATTCAACGTCAGCAAGGATCAGTCTTACATTTATAACTCATTGTCATATTTACATGTCACTGTACGAATAGTACGATGTGGGCATGTCTCAGTTAGAAGGATTATGTATGCGCTGGCCGGGGTCCGCTCAGAGTGGAGCGACTTTCTGTATACGGGTGCTTGGGCTATGAGAGGGCATCTGGACCAGCAATCGAAGATATTCATGCAATACTGATCAATTGTATATGGTATATCTATATTTTTGGAAATCGATATCAGAGGCTGCGGAGATTGAGGCTCGAAAAGCCCGTATCCGGATCCTGTCATACTCCGTGTATGGCAGCTGAATACAACCTCTTCTGAGATTCATAGTAGCTTCAACAGACTAAAGACAACTCACATCACTGTCACTTCAATCGCGTACGTGCAGAAATTCACATACTGGGACTGACATCAATCGAGATTCGGGAACGAGAACAATGTGTTTGCAGGCAGAAGCCTTGAGAGTACTTTCGAATCTTGAATTCAAACTCCGAGGAGCCAGGTTTCCTGGAACAGCTCAACTTTGACGTACACCGTGGTATCTTGTTTTCTTTTGTGCCTTGAGTTTGACAAGTTCCCGCTGAAAGGCATTACATTCAGTTGAGATCTCAAAGAATATGGGGAAATCCCAGATCTTGAAGCTGCTAAAGGTGCCAAAACCACACACGGCTTTGCTATATAACTTATACTGCTGATAAGATCATTTATGGGGAACACTGACCCATCTCTCCTCGCTCAATAGTGATCACAGGTGTCTAAATATTGGAAAGAGAAGAATAATCCGGAAGCGAGATGGACAATCAATTGAAAGTTGACACTGACAACAGAACGATGCTTTTTATTCTGCCTGAATGAATTTCACTTTTCTTTATCCAAAAAGTGGATGGCAGTGAATGGATATAAACTGTGTTGTTTACTTGTCATGTGACATTGCTAGTTCTTTGCTCTCCTACCATCTCTCTGTCCTGCAACTCCCCATCCACCTTCACCTCTCCGAGAACAGAGAGTCAAGCCACCGCCATGGATAGCAACGAAGGAAAAGCCAAGCCAGAGTGCAAGAGCGATTCTATCGTCACTGGACCGGAATATGATCAGCCGAAGGTCTCGTAAGTTGCTCTATTCAAACTTCCCATTCTCTTGAGCTGCAAGAGCCAAAATGCATCAAACGCATACGCAGACAGAGATCTAATCATGGTAGCCCTTATTTGACAAAAACAATTACCCTCTACTGTCGCGAGAAGAAGTGTGGCTATGTAGTCCCGCAACACTTCGTGGAACAAGTTCCAGCCCTTGCCGCCTCCTTAAACCACCTGCATGTCACTCCGTCCCTGTGGCTTGACAAGGCAGAAGAAGACATAGGCCACACTATCGTGAACTGGTTGTACACTGGATCCTACCAGACGCTCCACGATCCAACCGCGCAGGGAACCGCAAAAAGAGAGAAGGAGTACAGAAGAAGTGTCGAGATCCACTGTGTCTCAACCTTTTATGGAATGGGGGGTTTAGCATCCCAGGCCTTGAACTATATGAGGATGTTCGATGACGCCGTCGATATTCGTATAATCCTAGGGATCGCCAAGGAAATCTTTGCCAAATACCCAGGCCGTACTGATTCGTTCGTCGGATATGTAAAGTATCTGAGGGAGAAGCTGAATAGTGTCATTCACGCCGATGGAGCATTCTTCAAACAGGAGGACTTCGTCAGGGGCTTTGGACAAGTGCCAGAGTTTGACAAGTTTATGGTGCAGCAGATGGTCACTTTTTACTCGGACGTTATCCAAGATCTCAAGAGGGAAGATATCAAGGGGAAGGTCGTTAAAACGCAGAGCCGTCAAGCTATCACAACTATGACTAGAGTTGAGACGGGCTTGTGGCGTGGTACCGGAACTCGTTCCTCTCCCCTTCAACCTGGATCTGAGTCCGAGCCCACCCGAGCCTTCACACCCTAGTTTTGCGCCCAGGAAATGGGGGAAAAGAGGAAATGGCGATGTCTGGAAAGCGAACGACTTGCACAGATGAAGTGTGAAAATACATTGCTGCTATGTATTCATGGTACGCCATGTCTTCTGCGGCTCAGTGTATATTTTACGCCGGTTCATGTCTTTTGGTGGTCGGAGGAGTCGTTTAACCTCGATCCTAAGAAATTACAAGGGACGGAAGAATGGGGAATTTGCAAAAGTACCAGATGTTGCAACTATTTAATTGGCTAGTATGGTATCCTATTTCATAAAACTACAAATAACCACTCCACATTAAGCATGTCATATGCATCCGGAGTTCCGGACAAACGGAATCGCCCTACTGGGGAATCTCCAAGACGTATCTTCCGGCGATCTTTCCTTGCTCTGTATCAAGTTAACACGCGAAATCCAATAACGGAAAGGAGCATCTTACCCATCAACTCGAAGACCTGCGGCAATTCCTTGAGCGGCAGGGTCTTGAACGGAGCCTTAATTAACCCCCGCGCAAAGAAATCAATCGCCTCCACACCATCCTGCCTATTCCCGACATAGCTTCCCTTGATATTGATCATCCGCACAACCGTATTGAATACGGGGGCCTTGAGATACGCATCTGCGGGTAATCCAATGGCAACGATCGTCCCCCGCGAGCGGACATACCCCGTCGCCTGCTCGAAAGGCTTCGCAGCAGCCGCAAGCAGAAGGACAGCATGAACACCCAGTCTATCAGGAGAAACAGCTTTAACATCCTCGACCAGATCACTAGACTTGGTAAAGTCCACGAACGCCTCCGAACCAAGCTGTTCACACATAACCCTCTTCTCATCTCCGCCATCAATAGCGACAATACGCAACCCCATAGCCTTCGCATACTGCTGCGCTAAGGAGCCCAGACCGCCGCCTGCACCAACAATGGCGACAGTCTGACCGGGCCTAGCCCCAGACTCCTTTAATCCCTTGTAAACCGTGACACCAGCACACAACACCGGTGCTGCAGCATCCAACGGCACGTTCTTAGGGATCTTAGTAACGTGCGCCGCGTTCGCAACACAGTACTGCTGGAACGTCCCGTCGACAGTATACCCTGACAAAGACGCATCAGGACAGACAGACTCATCCGCCGATTTGCAGAACTCGCAAGACAGACATGATCCGTTCAGCCACTTCACGCCGGCATGGTCACCGACGTCAATGACATTGACGAGTTCGCCCTTGGCGACGACCACGCCGGCGCCTTCGTGGCCGCCGACAAGCGGCATCTTGGATGGGATGGGCCAGTCCCCTTTCATGGCGTGCAGGTCTGTATGGCAAACACCGGTGTAGTGGATCTTGACAAGGACTTCATCAGGACCTGGCTTGGGGACGGGGATTTGCTTGTAGACGGGGAGGGTGCCGGTTTTCTCGACCACTTGGGCCCATTGGGTTTCCGGGATAGACATGATGAAAGCGCTTTTCACAGAGAATCAAGAATACGAATGAGAAGCTGATTGATAGTAATGAATCTGAGAAAACAACCCGAACAATCAACCCTTTTATACCCATCCCGAACCCAACCCCTCGAACCCCGAACCCGATCTCTGACAGCCAGAATCAAATCCCGAAGCAAGCGTGACGTACTGTCCGGACAAAAGGAGACCCAGCCATATTTATACTAATATCACCTATTGCTGCACCTCTGAGGGAATATAGCTCATCCTGGATAGATAAGGGAGGCGTTGACGTTAGCCTTTTTCCCAATACGGACATGGATCGGGAGATCGGCTGATCCCCGCAATTTGAACCCCGCATTGTTAGCTTATTATCTTATTTGGTAGCTTGATATTTGAGAGAGAGTTATCAGCCATGCCTGGATATTGCTAGCGAGTGGTGTATAGTAGATGTGGAGTTCTAAGGGCTTTGGGGAGAAATACAGCCAAGTGCATAGGTACGAACAGGTACGTAGAATGAATCCTGTTGCCAAATCGGGACGCCGAAAACGCACACGGAACTACTCCGGACATAATACCCCGACTTTGCGGGGATCCTGTCGATCCACAAAAAAAAATACATCCTGACGTCCGGCGTTACAGCGAGGAATACGGTGAAACGGACCCGCGTAAGACCGAATTGTGTCACGTGCCATTCGTCTCGTATAAGCAAGGCTTTGAGGGGTTACAGGAGGGTCACATTTGGTTACGAGTCATTGGCACGATTAAGGGAGTTGGAATATACGCAGAGATAGGTTTGGAATAAGCGTTTGTTGGAGATTCGGGAGATCAGCGGGTCTTCTTCGTATATGAGCACCTTGGTAGAATCGGAGTCGCAAAGGTTAGAGGGTCTGGTGTCTTATATCAAATGAAAATGGAGTTCACGCTTCCCTCAAATAAGTAAGAGGGCTACAAGCAAGTGTCTCTTTCACATTGCTCGTTGCTGAGGCGGTTTGTATTGTTCACAATCTCTTATGATGGGCATAGGCTCATATGTTCGAATTAAAGCAGCCTTATCTAAATGCCATATTAGCCAGTCTTCATATCTTAAAGCATGTAGTGGTTTATGGAGAATAGACAGAAGCGTTCGATCAAAAGAGAAAAGGAAATTGATTTCTTTATCTTGCCGTCAGACCTGGTTACAATCACCATTCCTGGTGATTGTCCTTGACAGGAAGGCTCGCTTGCCACTCCATTTTCTCAATGTGATTTTCCTTAACCTCCCCTTCCTCTCCATTCTCCAGTCCCTGTCTTCCCGGGCACTCTTTCTTCGGTATATCCAGGGGCAGGGATTCTCTGTAATTCCTATAGAAGATAGGAGGAGACTAAATGATTTTTAGGTCAGAAAGCAGTTGCACTGACGGTTTAAAAAGGATGGGTAATTACCCTGTCCCCCAAGCCCTGGCATTGGGTCGGAAGAATTTGAGTCGGGTGAGGTTTTGACTTGCATTTCCTTTCCCTAGTCTTGATCTGGAGCCAAGGCGCTGATATGTTGTCCTGTCCAGGAACCCTGAATATTGTATCTATATACCCCAGTCCAATCAGATCTTCCAACCAGACTCGCGACACTGAGGCTAATAACATAGAAACGGGAGTGAGCAAATCATCACTTTCCATAATCCGCACGAACTGCCCACAGGTGGCTTTTGAACTAGGCTCATGATATTTTTTCACGGTACTCGGAAGTGTGAATGAAGCGCAGGGAGCCCTATCGATGTTTCCTGGCCAAATACGTCACCCAGGAGGGACTCCAGTCATAGAGCCATCATGTCGAGTACTATAATGGCTTTGACCATGAATCTCTCGCGCCATATAGATCGTACGAATAATCCCATCCCGTCCCTCAACGCAGTCACGCCAGATTCAGAACCGACGACATATTGATACGAGAGCCGACCAGACCCACTACAGCTCACAAAAGAGCATGACACGGCAAGATACGCAGCTTCATCATTTGTTCCCCGTACCTATGGGGCTTAACCCGCTTTCGACCTAAGGAGACAGGATTTAGACACAACATAAATGTGCAATAACACGTCCAAGCTGTACATTCAGCACTGCCTTCTGCAAAAAAAAAAAAAAAAAAAAAAGCAACAAAAATGCCAGTGAAACTGCTAGAAGGATGATGTTACCATGTTTGAGAAGCTCAGGCTCCGATATACTACGCTCTGATTGGTCCGCTCTAGCGAGCCCACACACACATGTCGGGTAGAGCGATAACCATCTTCTACCCATACATACGAATACAACAGTAGGATATTTCCTTTAGCCATAGCCTAACAAATGACTATGGTGAAAACAATGCTAGGAAGGTGTGCTTCCTAGCTGGTAGGTTCCATGTGCTGGACTGTTTTCACTCAGGGCTGGACTCACTCGTGTTAGGCTCGTCCTGCGGTTCCTGGGAGTCTTAGAACTGAGAAGCAAGCAGAAGCAAAAACATATGACCAGACTGGGGCTCGATCCCAGGACCTTATCGGAACTAGTTGTGGAACTGTTAACGATACGTGATAACCAACTACACCATCCGGCCAATTGTCGATGCGAGTGGACTCTGAATTAAGGATGTTGAAATGATTATATATGTAGTAAGCACCCTACCTCATATCCGAAAGACTGAATCAGTAGCCATGATATATAAATTATTGAGGTGATCTAAGGGAAAAGGTAATTCAACTCCTCCAAGTAAACAAAGAGCCTCTTGCTTGATCTTAGGGCACAGCCTAGTTCTCTATATTTTTTTCTGCGTTGACGCTAAAGAAGGTAGAGATAAGGCTGAGGTGGGATGTAAGTCATATATATAGGCTACTAGAAAAAAAGCAAAAACATGCATGGACATTAGTTTCACCCCGGACTCCCCAATCTATAATTATCGATGAAATCTATTCAGCAAAGTCTGTTCCATCCCCGACGTGTGCATACGTCAAAACCAATGAGACTTACGTCAAATATATCAACCACTTCTTTGGCCTTGGCTAAACGCATCTCGCATCAACTGCTATCATAGTACATGGGCGTAAGTGAGCCGATAGTGACCAACTTGGTTTTGGGGGCTTTTTGTTCCCTGTCAGCACTGTCATTGAGTTGACACCACCATAGCTGCACTTAATGTCGAATCCTCGCAGATGTGGGATATCTACTTGTACGTGGCATCCCGGATACTTGTACTTGGTCTTGAGGCGGCGGTTCTGACACTTCCAAGCCTTCTCATCATTGGCCTTTGCTCCGGGAGTTATGTAGCCCATACGTGCACTAGGCTGGTCATGAAAAAGGAATTCCAACCCGGTAATATAAACGCTATCAATTATTTGAAGGTCGAAATACCAATCTTGTATGGAAGCGAGGTTAAGTGAAATGATTCTCGATGCGTCGTCGGGAAGCATGACGTGTGATAATGCACCAGAGCACGACTGCAGTAGTCCAATAGCATGGAATGGCCATAAAACATTTTGGGATTTGGTCTTTCAAGCAATTCTTGAGGTAGTAGATGGCCGGAGACTTGTCTCCCAGACCTTAATCGGGAGTCAAATTCAATGCTGCATTTAAACTTGCAGCTACATGATAAAAGAACCTCCAGTCCACCCCATTTTTGCCTTTCTCAAGCATGGATTCCTGGGTTGTAGGATCAAGAAATCCACGCTCCCTATCAAAAGCAAACCTTGTCCGCCAAAAAGTGGCACTTTCAAAGATCGGAATCGTTGCTCTTGAGACATAGCAGAACCGGTTCACTCGCGGTCACTGACATGCCTTCTCCAGTACGACTAAGAGGACAGGGGGATAGTCTTGCTCGTATTCACTGACAATTTCATTGCAATAGTATATAGGGATGGGAAGTTTTGATGTCAGAAGAATAATCTCTTTGAACAACCGATATCATCATTCAAAGCCCTTCGTAGGGAGCTCTAGGCATCCTATTTCTAGGATTAGACGTGACCAATCTTGCAAGTCTCACTAACGAGACGGTTTCTTCAAAGGCCAAAAAAAAAAAAAAAAAAAAAAAAAAACTATATATATACAGCTTCTCTAGTACATGTTCCTGTCGGATCATGGCGATATCAAAGACTGCAGGAATTGAGATTCGGCAGGCCTTTATCTTCGGCGATAACTGTTATTCTAGTTTGCATGAAACCATTCTATACTCTGTCATATGGGCATTGAATACCTATAAGCCTTATTCCGATTCTTGCAACATGGCCACCAATTCCATACTCCACCCTAAGCAAATAAGACCACAGTAGTGACTATCTCACCGGTAAACAATCATATATTTATCGCTGTCCACTGTCAGTATGCGCATTCTTGCCCGGAGGCTCTATTCAACTCTCAAGAGCAGGACAGCGAGACTGAACCGTGAATGATATGTTTCAGCCGAAGCCCGCCATTCCAAGATATAAGTCCTCATCTTTTCCTCGCTTTTTCCTCCTTTCTTTCCCATCATCCTTACTTTGAATCGTTTACCTACTCTATCTGAACACACAACACACCCTTCATTTACTCCAAACTAGTACTCACATCCTTGCCATCATAGCCTCGTACCTGCAGAGCCCATTCTGAAGCTTTGCGTGGATAGCGTCAAACGGGCCGCAACCCAACGGGATGTCGGACACGCGTGGTTGGGTCTCATCCACTACTACTTCAGACTTAATGACAATTTCTCCGGTGAAGAACACGACTACGAGACCCCTGGGAGAATTTCGACGTCCTGGACGTTAGTGCCATGGACGGAAAGCGGCGCACTCATCTTGCCGTGCTGGTCAAGAACTTCCCCGATCCCGCCCAGCCCAAAAACCGCGATACTGGCCGCGAGTAGATCAAGGAGCTCCTCAACGCTCGCAAAGCTAACGTAGCTGTGGAGAAGATGTTTGGTGCCGTCATGGTTAGAGATGTCGTGCGGTTCTACAAACTCAACTTCGATGAGGGCAAGCTGCTGCCCGTTCGAGATCATCGCAACCTGAACCTTCACAAAGACAGCAACGTTATCCACGACGTCTTGCCTGCTCTCGCTCGCCGCGCTCTGGAGGGCAAGGATGCTTGATAGGCTGCCGTTCAGAGCCTGGTAAGTTCCATCCCCGTTTTTAATGTGCCCTTTAAATTAATGTACATGCTCACATATTTTTTGTATGCACGCAGCTCGGTCCCCTCTCTGAACATAACATGGAATCTTACGCCTGCTCTTGCTCTTCTCTTCTTTGTTTAAGGGTAAGACTCCGTCTTTGACATGACTATAAGATGATACAAGCTAATGTTCTTCCTCCTTCGACACAGAAACGACACTGAGATTGTGATCGGACGCGGGCGCGGGACGACTGGCGTGATGGCTCTTAGGGTGAATTTCGGGTGCTTGATTACTTTCGATGAAATCGTGATCTCTGTGACTCTTCAATGTCATGGAATATGAATACTTCACAGCATGACCAGAATACCCGTTCTTGCAATCGATCTCATAGTGGACACATAACGCCGTAAATAACCATCCTCCAACCATAACCTACTTCCCTCATACTCCCCCTCTACCCCATCAATCGCCAACTCTGCGTCCCTAACTCAAGCCCACCACCCCTGCATCCTCTCCGACAAATCCGGAAAGCCCTCCCCACCGTCACCTCCAACCTTCCCATCAACCCTCACAAACGCCGACTTCCCCGAAATGCTAACCCTCGAAATCCGCCACTCGCCTTCAGGCGAACCGACCTGCGCGTCCTCGCGCCAGTTCTCACTCTGCGGGATGGGCGGTATTGTGAAGTCGAGGTTTAGCGGGATGTAGGATGTTGAGATGCAGAGGAGGGGACGGGAGAAGAGGGGGATGGAGACGGGGTTAAGGGATATGGAGATGAACGGGGTTGAGGAGGTGGAGGGGAGGGAGACTTCGATTTTGGTATAAGGGGGGGGGTTTGGGTTGTGGGAGAGGGGTGGAAGGTGAAGTTTGCCAGCTGTTCGTGTTAAGACTAGTTGTTGGGAGTTTGGGGGGCATACCTGTTTCGGAATATTCGAATTCCTCCGTCCTAAATAAGCACCGTCAGTTCATCAGCACCTCAGCCCTGGAGGAATAAGCTCACCATTAAAAACAGACTCCAACCTCAAAACATAAATCCTCGCAATGCGCGCATGCTTCCTCCCCGTCCCCGGAACTTCAAAATACCCCAGCATCCGAATGACCTCGTCGTACGGCCCGACAGGGATATCCGTGTATCGCAGAATCATACACACCCCTGGTCCACCTGTATATTTACCACTCACTTCTGGATCCGAGAAGCTGGAACTAGCCTCTAAGGGACCATAGGATCCTGCTGGGAGCCCGTTCGCGGCAGACATCCAGGCGGCGGACCAGAAGACGTCGGCTTTCATGTTGTGCCAGGGAGAGGGGCCGGGGATAAACGGCCCATGGTCATTATAGTTGTTGCTTTGGGACATATCTTGTTTGGTCTGTTGTAGTGGTGTGCGATGTAGAAAAGATGGTTGATTTTGTGTTGTCGGTGAACGTGACTGGCCCGCATCCTAGATTCTCGTATTCTTTAAAGCAGTGTTGCCCAACTATAATTGCTTATTTTATACGACTCCTATATCGCACTCAATACAGCATCAACACACCCCTTTACATCCTCTAGTAAATGCCAATGCCCAACACCCTTTAGCACATCAACCCTCCCATCCTCAACCTGCCCCGTATACCTCTCACAGACCTCCACCGAGCCAACCTTATCTTCCTCCCCGGTAACAATAACAACCGAGCACTTGAGTTTTCCAAAGTCCAATCTCTCATTTGCAGAAGCAGCCAACGCCATACATCCCTTCGCATACCCTTCCGCATCCTGTCCGAGTAGTGACAGCCGTACGGCCGTGACAGCTAGCGGGTTATTCACGCGAACTCGCGCAGATAGACCAGCTTGGATAATTGCATCAACGACGGCTAGCATACCTTTTTCGCGGACTAGGGCTGCGCGGGCGTACATCGCTTGGCTGGCGGGTTCGGGGAGGGGCGAGGGCGGAGGGCCAAGGAGGATGAGCTTGGAGACTTGCTCTGGGTGGTGCAGGGCTAGGTGTGCGGCGACGAGGCAGCCCATTGAGTGGGCAATTATTGTGACGGGGGCGGTGATGGGTGCAGACCGTAGCGCTTGGTAAATGTCTTCGGCATACGAGGCGATGGTGAGTTCGCTCAATGCTGATGTTGGCGAGAGACCATGTCCTTCGAGATCGAGAAGGTGCAGGGAATGCGATTGTTCGAGTTTAGAGACCAGCGGAGTGAAGTACGTTGATGATGCGCCCAGTCCATGGATGAAGATAACTGGTGTTCCGTCCTTGTTGCCCACGTGCTGGTAAAAGAGATCCTTTCCGTTGATCCTGCTCAATCCCGATCCTGCAGGAGCCTTCGTGTTGGAGACCGCGATGACACTTTGATCAATCTTCATTTGCTCGATCGTATAATTGACAGCATCACGACTAGCAACATGATTCTTCAACGTCCCCAAACCCGTGACACTAACACAAACTTCATCCCCAGGTTGCAAGAATTTCATCGGCCGAAACCCGAAACCCACACCATATGGCGTTCCCGTCGCCAGCACATCACCTGACTGCAATGTCTGCGCGGTGCTGATACTCGCCACGAGAGTCGGGATACTGAAAATCAACTCTTTGATCGACGCCTCCTGCCTTTTCTCCCCGTTCACATGCGTCTGCACGATCAAGTCCCCTGGCAGCGCTTTCTTGGGTACCGCAATTGGACCTATTGGACAGAACGTATCGGGCGATTTACCCAGGAAGAATTGTTTGTGGTCGCGTTGGCGTTCACGCGCTGTCATGTCGTTGATGATCGTGTAGCCCCAGATGTGCTCCATAGCTCGTTCTTCAGAGATGCGGAATCCAGGCTTTCCGATAATCACCCCAATCTCACCCTCGTAGTCAGGTGTGCTGGTAAAGTCTGGGTGCAGGAGGATCGGGTCCCCATGGCCGATGATCGAGGTGGCGCGTTTGGTGAAGATGACGGGGTGCGTCGGCTGATCATTTTTGTCGCTGGCATCAAAGCCAGAAGTATTGAATTCACGTGCGTGCTCTAGGTAGTTCTTTCCCACGGCTAGGATATCCCGGCCGGAGATTGGGGGGAGGAGTTTGACGCTGGACAGTGGGAGAGTGTCTTGTCCCGGGTACAGCGCAATATTGGCCTCGCCGGCGGTAATCACTTGGTATAGGTCTGTAAGAGGGGCACCAGATCGGAAGGAGAGGGGCGTTACTGTAGACGTTTCGAGATCCAAATGTCCTATCCGGGACTTCTTGGTCGTTGGATCGATGTAGGCCGCATAGTTGGTAAGGGTATTCGCCATGGTGAAGTTTCTGGGAAATCGATCTTGCGCAATTGATCAATTGAACGATTCTGCCGATATATATATATATATATATATATCTTTGAGAGATTCAACACTCAATTGCACCTTCTTGGCCTTTTTTTTCGTCACAACAGTTTCCACGTCGTTCGTTCTCAATCGGCGCGTCCCACCATAGCGGGGATCGCGGAGATGTCGCTCATCTCCGCGCATCTCCGCGTAGAAGCCATGATAGCACTCAACACAACAGCTTTGTTTGTAGTGTGGTCTTCATGGTGAAGAACTGCCGTGCTAGCAGCCGTTCGGCATGTCAGTCCGTTCCACCTTCATCTCCGTATATTTCCCCGCACAAAGTATGACGCGCCCGGGTCCTGTACTCCACGCACTGGCCGCTGATTTCTTATACAAATGGTACATGTCCCTAGACAATTCTTGCGTGAATATTGTACTGGTTGCGGAGAAGACAAGTCTGGGTCTTCCGTGATTCTCGTTTCGACGGTAAGTTGAGTAACGGGATATCGGCTCGTGTCTTGAGGTCTCGGCGGTTTCTTGAGGACTTTGATCTAGACTTGCGTTCCGCTCCAGTTAGCATTCAGCCTGTATCATCTTAACGAATCATGGTACTTACCTAAGCGTCACAAGTCGAAATAGATCATTTTCCATGAAGCAACTGCGGAGATAAAAGCTCAAAATATCCCTCCCATTCTATTCAAAGAGACTCTCTGATGCTGCAGCTCTCTCGAGTACAAGTAAATCACCGTAGTCAAGCCACGCCGATCAGAAACCGTGGCGGTGCATAGCTTCAGCCTTATGCATTACTCTGCACATTTTTAATGTGCACGCGTGAGCAAGAATCTTGCTAATCCATCACGAACGAAAGTCCACGTAACAAACTCGAGAAAGCAGTTACACAAAAGTGTTCGCCAGCCAGCAATTTAACAACAAAGTGCATTCCGAAACTCCGAGTCAGATTTATACATAGTACGTATGTCGGACCACACCGAAGCATACCCAGAAACTATTAACAAATCAGAACACCTCCGTACGAAAAGAAGCAAACTTTTAGTCCCTTAATATATTTTAGCCATTGGAGCCACGGTCAAAGCAAAACAAGTGGACTCGCTCGTGGAGACATCCATCCTCCGTATATTCCGAAGTCACTGATTGACGGCTCCGTCGAACGCCCAGCTCCGCTTGAAACATGGGATGGAACAATGATGCATCAGTGCATATTGTGTGCTACTCTTTTGTTATCCAAACCTAGGTATCCCTGCATACAGCGTACAGTAATTTACCTGTACATACTCGTACAGACAACTATCGAACTCTGCTTGCAGGACATGACATGTCAAGAAGCGGTCATGCCCGTTAAGTATATTCCGAGCAGAACTGAAATAGTAAAAACTAAGAGTAAGCGGTATATGCGTGGCGTTGAGTTGTTGGATCGGAAGGGTTTCCGTGCATTCCAGTCATCACGATATCCTTTATTCAGTGTCTGAGTTATGCAACCCAAGGGTATAGATCAGAAACATAACCACTCAGCGGTATGCTATAATTAGCAAGGGTCTGCTGGTTTTTTGGTACTTATATGAACCCTCATTTCTTCACTTTCTAAGCCTGCACATCTTTCAATCTCTCTATCCTATTCTATCCTCCAAAAACAAGAGACTTTGCCTCCATACACACCGCATTCTCTGTCGCAACACAACCAAACAGACAAACAAATCCAAAATGTCCACCACAACAACCGCCACCTCCTCCACATCCACCGCCTGCGCCGGCAACACCTGGATCCTCCCAACCCAAGACTCCGCCTGCGGCCTCATAAACCACAACAATGCCACCGACATCATGGACAAATGCTGCACGCCCGCCTCCGTCGAGAAAACAGACGGCGAGTGCAGCCTCTACTGTCTCGCGCAGGAGCAATCTGTCGGCGATCTGACGAAATGTCTTACTGATAACGGCGCGGGCTTTGACGATGTGTTCTGTAATGATAAGCAGAATGCGACTGCGACGGCTAGTGTGACGAGTACGGCTACCAGCACTTCCAGTGGGAGTTCCGGGACGAGTACGGAGACCGGAATGGCGAGTTCGGCTAGGGTCTCGAAGTCGGGATTGGGGATTTTGGGGGTTGTCTTGGGGAGTGTTATCTTGGGTGCTTTCTGATTGATTGGTTTCGCTTGAGGGTCGTTTGAAGGAAGTTGTTTGGATATATGTCTGATACCAGTACATAATCATAATACGAGACATGACTATTTTTTACCAGCGCTTACCCGTTCCCGTTCCTCTTCAGCCTCGTCTTCCAACTCCTGCTCCAACTCCCTTGCAACAAGCATCCTCATCCCCGCCTCCTCGGTCCTCAGATACGTCCTCCACCCCTTCAGCCCCCAAAACGCCCCCGCAATAATCAACATAACCCCAAACACCGCAATCGCCCAGTTCATCTCCGCAACATTGGGCTTCGGCGTCCCCGGGAAGAAGAAGAAAACCGTCGTCACACAGCAATACACCAGACTCACATAGTTGAGTATACTCCCCCAGCGGCCGAGGTGGAATTTACATCCCGGGGGGAGGTTCTCGCGGCCGCTTATGAAGAGGAGGACGGCGATGGGAATGCCGTAGGAGATTGTCAGTGCGATTGTGCTGACGCTGAGGATTGCTTCGAGGACGGTGTCTGCGAAGAGGTAAAGCACGCCGACTAGCGCGATGAGAAATCCCTGCGCCCAGAGCGCGCGTACGGGTGCTTTCCAGTCCGGGTCGATGTGCGACAGGTAAGTGCTGAATGGTAATCCGCCGTCGCGCGCGAAGCCCCAGGTGAGGCGGGAGGCAGTGGTGAGGATGCTGATGCCCTGGCCTAGGCCGTTGAAGATGAAGAGCACAAGAAGGGTTGTTGCTGCGTCTCGGCCGACGGTCTCGTTCATGAGGGTTACGAATGGCAGCGAGGCGTTGACGACGCTGTTCACATCTTGGATGCAGAAGAGACACACGATCATGAAGATGAAGCCCGTGACTGCTCCGGATGCCACGGCGAGGTAGATGATCTTGGGGGCGTTCGTCCGTGGAGAAGGGATTTCCTCGACCATATGGATCACCGAGTCGAATGCTGTCAGACCATATGCAGCCTGCACGAGGCCAGTAAACCAGACAACCCCGTCACTCCACCCAGTGGCATTAATCCACGCCCCAAAGACGAACGTCCCAGACTGAAACGACCGGTTTCCTCGTACACCCACCCCGATCAGCATTGCCAGCGAGAGTATCCCAAACAAAGCAATAAACCACGCCCCGACGAAATTATTCAACCACGGCAATATCCGATCTCGTCGACAACCCACCACATTAATCAACGTGAGCACAAACGTAAACGCCACATAAAGCACGAACTTCAGCCACCCGGGGCTTTCTCCCTCCCCAAATAAAGTCCTAAGACCAAGGGTGAAATCCGTCATAAACGCCACCAGACTGGCGCCCAACGTCCACCACCCAAACACATTAATCCACGCACACATATAACTCACCACCCGCCCGGTTCTCGTCCCCCACATCCGATGAACCCAGTACGCCTGTCCCAGCGCCGTGGGCATGGAACTCGTTAATTCGCCCAGCGACAATGCGACGGCAAGGTTGCACGCTGTGACTAGTACCAGGCCCCAAAGGATCGTTATGGGGCCGCCATTCGTAAGGCCCGAGGAAAGGTCCTGCGCGAAGGTGGAGTAGGTGCCGAGGACGGAGAAGGCGAGGGAGAGCATGCTCCAGGGGGTGAATTTGAGCGTCAATCCTTCGGTGTTGGAGGCATTGGGATCGTTGGTGCTGGGTTTGGTTGGTGCATCCCCGGATGGGCCCGGGGGAAAGGTGCGGGAGGCATCATGGGTCTGGGCCTGGGTCTGGTTTTCGGGGTCCATACGTGGGCAATTGGGTATTGTGTGGGCTAGATAATGGCATGATGTGATCTGGATTGATATATGTATGCATAGGCACTCTGGAGTAGAGAAGTCGGTTGGCGTATTACAGATTGCGGGGTTCGGGAGGACTTGTCTTGATTCTCTAGATAAGATCCAGATCCTGGGTTCTTATTGGATGAGTGGCATGCGAAGAAGATATCAAATAGGAAGTCCCATGCGACTGATACGGGGAAGTTCCTATCATGTTTATCAATGTCATGGCAATGGCAATGGATAAGTACGGTCTGATATGCACATCCGGCTTGATAGTGATGTTACTCAAAGAGGAAACTGTACCAGATTCACTATACTAGGGAGATATACTATACTGATAATGATAATGATAGTCGGTGGTAATGTACAATTAAGCAGACAGAGCCAATTCCTTCAACTTGGCGAAATCCGGCGTCCCCAGGCCAGTAACTGGATCCCAGCCTTGCGTGGCGTTCCAGCTAGCGTACGGCACGACGGGGCTTCCATTGGACTTTCCCGCAAACCGCTCCTGTCCATCGCAGCCCGTGCTACCACCGTGCACGATATCGTTCAGACCCTTGCTACCAGCGCCGTACAGCCAGGGGTTCAAGAAGCCCAGGACGGGCTTGTTGTTCTGCAGACGGACATCATTGAGCAGGGCGATGATACCGCTGAACGCGGGTGCAGCGCAAGAAGTACCATCGAACTGGCCCAGGCGGCCCTTGTCGTACACCGCAAAGTTAGTTCCCTGCGCAGCGACGTCTGGGAATGCACGGTTGGTACCGTTGTACAAACCGTGGTATCGGGAACCGAGGGTCTGGAGGTAGCTGCTGACAGCGACGTCCTGGTACTGCGGGCGCGGGAAGAGGTCTGAGAAGCCGCCCGAGGAGAAATACACCGCCTGCTCTGGTGCTGACTTCTCAGTGGCTCCGACCGATGTCACCCAGGGGCAGGACGCGGGGAACTGTGGGGGGAAGTGGGTGCGGTTTGTACCGTCGTTGGTCATACAGGCAGAGCCGACGCCGGAGTCGCCCGACGAGAAAATCACCGACACACCACGGCTGCCTAGCTGCGCGTACATGTTGCAGACGGTGCGGGCGTACTTCTCAGGGATGGTTTGCTCGTCTTCACCGTACGAGGTCGAGATCACCTGGGGCAGGTGCTCCTGGTCCATGTGTAGCACGTTCTGCAGGAACTCGAGGTACGGCTCGTTGGTGCCGGCGCTGGGGTCGGGCTGGTCCAGATCCGGGATGACGGGTGCGCGACCGGCGGTGCTGAACTCGGTCACGGGCGCGCCCGCACTCATGCCCACGATGTACTGCAGATCGAGGTTGGCCTCGCCGCTGTCGCTCTTGGAGTTCTGGTCGTTCTTGCCGCCGTTGTACATGACGACAGTGAAGTTCTCGCCCTCCGCAAACGGCGCGAGGTTCTCCTCGAACAGCACAAGATCGGAGTATAGCGCGTATTCCTCCAGGAAACTAGCGAAACCGATCTTGCTGCCACTGGCGGGATCGGCCTTGTAGTCACCAACATTGTACAGCTTCCGCAGACAGTGCGGGGTGGTGATCTGGTCACAGATGCTACCGTCGTCCGCCGTAGCTGCCTGCGTGATAGCCAACTCGTCAAGTCCACCCTTGGGCTTGCTGCTATGCGTAGCCCGGTTGGCACGGATCTGTCCGAACCGCGTGGTAGGCTGGATCACGTTGACGTGCGGGGCGACGGAGTCCGGGATTGAGTACTCGAGGGTGCGGAGACGCTGTGTGTTACGCTGAGTCTTGTGCGTATACCAGAGGAAGTTGGCGTCGAGGAGGTCATTGGCCTGGTCGACGGTGGTGTGGAAACGGACCCAGTCGGCGTCTTCTTCGATGTCGCTAATTCCGGCATCCTGGAGCCATTCGCGGATGGAGCTCACGGCATCGTCACTGGGAAGGAGCATGCGCTTCATCTCATCGTGGGTGCGGAAGTGTTTTCCGTAATTGGGGTGGTCGGGAGTCGACATCTCCAAGACGGACTGTTCGAAGCCGGCGACATCGTGCTGCTGCAGAGCGATCTGGAGACGAATGGGTTGTTTTGGGTTAGGAGTGGAGGCATATCTCCAACCTATTCAATAATATTAGCATTAAACCGCACAATAGGTGAATTTAGTCCGTACCTTCGGGCACAACACGGAGCTTCTCGAAGACCTCGGCCGCGACAGATGAGGTCAACAGCGAAACGAGAGCGAGGGAGAGAGCTCCCCGACGAACGAACGACAACATCTCTGGTGAAGCAATTATCCTCACCAAGAGAAATTAGAAGAGAAAGTGAAAAAAAAAAAAAAAAGAACAAAGAGAAGCGACAAGAGCGAGTTAAGGAGAGTGAGTGTCAAGAAAGACGGAGAGATAACGGAGAGACTAAGAGCTCTAGTCAGCGGGGGCAGTGCGGGCAATCGCCAGATCACGTCTGGGGTGTCGGAGAACCCCGGCGATCTTATTCTTTTCTATGCTATTTTTCTATGGAATAGTCTCTAATAATACTACTACGGCGTAGAGCAAATGTTTGTGCATATCATGAAGAATGCAGGCCGGATACTTCGAACGCGAGGGACGATCGTCAGGGGTTGGCAGAGTCAGGACGGAGTACTGCTTGTATGTACCAGACTCAGCATAAAACACATAAAATCAAAACTTTTGACACGTCCTTGAGACAGAAGTAATTCCTGAATATCCAGACACATTCCATAATGCAATTGGGCGTGTAGAGTACTGCAGACCCCTCTGCTTCCGGCGTGCGGAGACCTCCGTACTCGACATACCTGGCATTCTGACCTGTACTCCTTGTCACCCAATTATTGCAATAATCGGCTCTCGGCAGAAGACAGATACGAATAGGCGAGCTGGGCATTTCTTGACATTGTGCTCTGTATTATCCTTGCTATAAATATCGAAACCCCTGATACACACGGGTACGGAGTATCGGCCAAAACCTGTATGCACTCCTTTCAGTGATGCCTACAAGTATACCAGGGTATGTCCGTACTTATTTCACCACTGGATAAGATGAACAAGTTGGGCACCAATGCCTTGAGATGCCTCAAGATATTTCCGTACTCAGTACAGAGTACATAGTGTCAGTATCGATAAACACCCTTCCCTATCCGGCCAAAAATCACGTGCGTACCACTCTCAAACAAGATAAGCTCAGGAACCAACCCTGTTTCGAAAGCGATCCACGGAAGCCTCAAACTCGGTCCCGAAGCACAGGCTATGATGAAATATCCGTACATATCGGAACAGACGTATCGTTTGTACCTGCATTGGCTGTGGGTACATATAATGGGGTAATCTTGGGCCATTTAATGTCGTTAAAGACTGGATTAAGCTTGGGGGTACTTCGGGTAAATTCCGGTAAATAGCCGTTTTCGGCCGGTTAGGTGGGGGAGGTATCTTGGCTATGAGGCAAAATACGACAGGAGTCATTTACTTCGTATGTCTGTCAGAAGCATGAGTAGAGCGATTAGGTGACGGTTGTGTGATTAACTAGACTAATAACTTTTGACCCGAGGGGAGAGTATTATTATACACGTAACGTCGTAAAATCAAAACAACCACAGGGAAATCAACAAGTTAACGATAACTCGTCTCCCGTTTACAACTAGGAGCACCCCGCCATATCCCTGCAGGTACGAGATTCTGTTTAACGATAGCCAGCTCCTTTTGTAAATACCGATTTTCCTCTTGCAGTCCATGCATGTAGGCAATAGCATTAGAGAGGATCTCGGATTTCTTAAGCGACGCGGACCCTCCGCCCCTTGATGATGTTTGCACGCCATTACCGCCATTCATTGCTTTCTCGAGTGCCACGAATTTGGCGTTCATGTTTGTTCTGTAGCGCTTTTCAATGACGTTGTGGGCGGCTCGTTTGGCAGCGTTGCGGACGGGACCGTCAGCGGATGATCGGCGGCGAGTAGATCGTGTTGGTGGCGAGGAGGGTTGTTCTTGAGGTGAGGTGGCATCGGGGGTAGTTGAGTATCGAGCAGTTTCTTGATGGACTTGCTCTGTTGAGGTGACGGGAGAGAGCTCCGGGAAGGCAGCATGAGCGGAGGGGGACCATGGGTGGTCATCACTCTCGGGATCCTATATTCATTAGCTTGTGTACAACGAGAAGCTTGGTGAGTATAGAACGTACAGATATCGAGGCAGCGTCCTCGCCCAAATGGTTACCAATGGCAAAACCACTAATGTTCGATGGAGCGACCATGCCGGCAGACATATCCTTAGATTCAAAATTCATAAGATCGTCGGGCAGGTCAAAGGTAAAAGGATCGGGCATCATGGGATTCCAAGAGAAGAGATCAATGGCACTATCATAAGTCCAATTGTCGGTCAAAGGATCAGGACCCTTGATGGCGTCTGGACTAGGCTGGTAGAAGGACATGACAAATAGAGAGGAGGAGTAGAGTAGATGTGAGGTAGATGCAAATGTAAGCAATGCAAATCTGTCGGTGTTCAATGGCCAAATAAAGACGGTCAAGAAAAGCGAGCAAAGGCCGGTCTATATATAAAAGGGGGACCCTCTCGCGACAGAACAACCGAAACCTATCCTGTCCGACATGATGCTGGTGATGATGACGCTGCATCTGCTGCTTTTCGAGTTTCGTAGCTGCCGGTGAAGAACAACCGAAATCACCCCAGCCGGAAGGACAGCATCCAGAGCGTTTATGGATCGGGCGGCTCCGAAGAGCCCTTCAAGTGACAGCGTCAGCGTATAGAGTACTCTGTAGAGTATACGAATAGAGTACAGTGACACCCTCCGGCCGAGTGTCGGAGCCGACGCTCTCTCAAGCGACCCGGAGTAATTCATCCCCGGTGGATTGTCCAATCATAGCCCTGCTGACTCAGCACTGTCAGATCTGGCATCCGCGCCTAACGCAGCGCCGTTGAGTATCCCCAGCCAATGGGAGAATTTGTCGCGCTCGGCGGACTCTTCCGTGCTATGCAATACATGTCCTGTCATTGGTTTATTCAGTGGTGTGACACCGGATCCTAACGGTCGATCGTCCCGTGACCTGTCGCGGCACGTGCCATGTCCTACCTAAATCTCCCGAATCGGGCGAGTACTGGAGTACTGCCCCTACGAACGAGACCTGTCGGGCGATATACATAGTACAGGAGAAAGTACTGGACCTTAGTATACAGTGCCTATAACCAACCATTGCTAGAAGAGTCAGAGAACCCTGGCCGTTGTACATGCCCCTGCATCGTGTCGCACCGGATCCTGGCAACAAGCAGGAGAATGGCTTCCAGGACGGGGTCAGAATTCGGTTCCAGGCGGGATTTCAATAACGGTCCAAGTGCCGAGTGCAGGAATCCGATTTCCTGTCCTTGTATGCAGATGATGGTCATACTACTGCGGGAGTTCCCGGACTGCGTCGTAAAATTTATGCTAATTATGCTGGGATGGTTTATGTTCATTATGAACCTGACTAAGCTATGATCTTTTCGATAGTTCTACTCTATAGTTGCATGTCTCTATACATCTCTTGATTATGCGCAATTGCTTAAGATGTTTGACTTCCCAGTGTTCAAGGAGCATGCTCATATGCACTACCAAGCCACTCAAGCTGTGTTTACAGTGCATTCACTCAAGGCCCTGACAATGACTGAAAGGAGAGTAGAGCAGCTGTATTCACTCTGTGAACAGCAAGATGGCTTTACTCACACCCCTCCATCTCTTCTCTTTCTTCATCCATCCATCAACTGGATCGCACAAGCACAATGACAGAAAATCAAAATCTAGAGACTCCCATGGAGCTTGTGCAGTATCTCTACTCCAGACTTGCCCAGCTGGGAATCGGCACCGTCTATGGCAGCCTCTTCGAATGGGACAACTCGATCGTGGCAGCTGCGAGTAAAGCAGGTCTCAAATACGCCAGGAGTTTCAACGAAGTGCATGCTGGTGAGTTCTTGGCGGATTGTATCAAGTAACACGGACAGATACTAAGAAATATATAGCATTCGCAGCAGACGCCTACGCTCGCGTCAAAGGCATCTCAGCGCTAATAACCACCCACAGCTCCCCTGAGTCGACAGCCAACGATATCCTCTTCGAAGCACACACAGACAACATCCCCGTTGTGCACATCGTTGGCTATACGTCGACGAAGCAGGACGAAAATCGAGAGATCATTCGACAGTTGCTGCGACAGGGACAGATCGGCTCGATCGACCAGGCCTTCGCCTACAGCAGCGTGGTGGTGCTGGGAATTTTCGATCACATCGCTTACGCGCCTAGACGGATTGACGATGCGCTAAGTGATTGTTTGATCAGCTCTCGTCCTGTGTATATTGGTCTTCCTATGGCATATGCGAAATGCTTGGTCGAGGGAAATCTGCTTCAGAGTCCTGTGTTTAGGGCCGTGCCGCGAAATGACCTTAAAAAGGAGGAGCATGTCACAGACGTTGTCTTGCGCTATCTTGTTTCCGCTAAGGATCCGGTGATTATCGTGGATGGTGGCGTTATCAGACAGGCTATCCAGTCGCAGGTGCAGGAGTTTGTCAAGAGAACCAAATTGCCTACCTTTGTTACGATCGAGGGCAGACATGCTATTGATGCCTCGCTGCCAAATCACGGTGGTCTATACGCCGGATTACAATCAGCCCCAGGTATCAAAGAGCGTGTCGACGCCTCCGACCTGGTTATCCAATTTGGAGCCCTCAAGACTCATGTCAACACCACCCGTCATCTTCACTTTCTTAAATTCCATAACAAGATCGAAATTTACACGGACGAACACCTCGTCGGTCGTACAATAAGCTATGGTCTACGCGCACGGGATTTGCTTAATTCCATACTTGGCCGTCTGGATGAAGTCGATCTTAATCCCGGCCCGGTCCCACAAAGCGGAGGCATCGACGATCCGTTACACCGTTTCGACTTCAACACTGAAAATGACGACGAGCCTATTACCAGAGACGTCTTATGTCTTCGAATAATGAAATGGATGCGCGACGGCGATCTCCTAATCAACCATTTCCCCATCGAAGATGCCCAAAACTACGTCCACCACCCTGTCTGGGAACGCAAGGACGTATCGTTCGGAGCATGCCTAGGAGCCTGCTGCTCTGCGAGCGAACTGGGCTCAGCAAGCCGAGTCATAGTGCTCATCGACACGGCAAGTTTTCAACATGCCTCGCGAGAGCTAGCTACCATCCTGAGCTTAGGGTTGTGTCCTATTGTGTACGGCCCTTAACCATGTGAATGAACTACGCTAACATATCCAGGTTCGTCTGCCGCGAGGAACCGCTGACGGAGGATTCCGACGATGATAGTGTCGAAGAACGGTTTGCTAATCTGGCAGATCCGGATTGCTTTGCTCCGGATTTGAGGGCGCATGGGCTGTATAAAGGGCACTCGATTAGTACTATGCGTCAATTGGGCGATTTACTTTCTAACGAGAACTTTGCGTCTCCGATTTGCGTTCAGGTATGTTGCGATCAGTTCGTCTCGGTTCTGGTGCTGACTCTGTAGCTGGTCGAGTTGATTCTACATACAGCTGAAAAGGCGACTGATAAACGCATTTCGAAAGGTTCGACGATTGTGGAGCGTGATACCAAGGATGATACAAACAATGATACAAGCAATGGCGGAGACGATGATGACTTTGGCGAATGCGACAATGTGCAATAGGCGTGACGTGACGACTGGATGAATATCTGTGTTTGATACCCAATCTAAATATCATCTAATCTGTACACTACACTACTGACCCTTGATAAACTTCGTAATAGTAGTCTCATACTCCTCCGGCTCCCTCTCCAACCACTTCTCCAACACCCCTGTCGTAACAGCTGCCTCCCCCCTCCGAATCCCCTCCCAAGCGCTCGCCCACTCCACCGCCAAATCCCTCCCATGATACATATGCTTATCTCCAATCTGCGGCAACGTCGCATACTCCTCCACCGAAACCTCCTTTATCTTCAATGGCTTCCCAGTAACCCGTCCCAGCACCTCAACCGTTTCCTTCAAACTCACCTCCCTCGGCCCACTAAGCAGCACCACCCGATTCACATACGGGAATCCCTCGGGGTTCTTCACATATGAGATGATCATCTTCGCAGTCGCCTCGCCCAGCTCATCACGCTTTGCCCAAGCCACACCGGGACCGGACCCGTCATGCGGAATTGTGATCTCGTTGTTTGGCGGCGAGGACGGGTCGGAGGGTTCGAACCACGCTGTGTAGATTGGGAAGGACTCGGAGTATATTCCCTCGCGGATGGCGGTATAGTTGAAGAAGTAGCCCGGGTTGAGGTCGGCGAGGTATTTTTCTGTTGCGAGGTGGGCGCCCATTACGTGTGCGACGGAGGTTGTGGCTAGATCGCCGCCGAAGGCGAGGGAGGAGTAGAATATTTGTTGGACGCGGCTGCGGACGGCGCTGTCGATTGCGCGTTTGTGTGCCTGTCACCAGTCAGCACCAGCCTTTCCCACACTAAATTCTATTGCTGGGGAATGAGAATACCTCAACGCGATGCTCAATCTCAAACGACGCATACGAAACCAGCATCAGCACACCCACCCCATCAAACACTCTATCCAGCGTCTCCGGCTCATCGTAGTCGGCGTAGCGAATCGTTGCGCCTTCGCGACTGAGGTGGGCGAGTTTGTCTGGGTAGCGGGCGATGAGGAGGAGTTCGCTGGCGGGGACGAGGCGGAGCAGGTGGTTTATGATGGAGGTTGCGAGGCTGCCGGAGGCGGGGAAGACGCCGATTTTGGGGGTCATCTTGTTGTTTCTTTCGGTGTATTAGGATTGAGTGGTGTAGAGTACTGTGGGGAATTGAATCGCGATCGAGGATAAAGTGCTGGATTCATAATATGATAATGTTGTTGTGATGTAATCTGGGCTATTTGTGCGAATTAGTTGATAAAAATCAAAATGTAATACTTGGTAACATTTGCTCTCATGGTCGAGCGGTTAAGGCTTAGTGGTCTAGTAGTATGATTCTCGCTTTGGGTTAGTCTGAATGCGAGAGGTCCCGGGTTCAATTCCCGGCTGAGCCCAACTTTTTTTTTCCTCGACTCTCTTGGAGAGACTGTCGACTACGCTTGGTTTCCTTTCCCTTTCTTTCTTTCTTTCTTTCTTTCTTTTTTTTTTTTTTTTTTTTAAAAAAAAGAACGTTTGAGATATCGACTTTCGCTTCTTAGGATTTGATGGTTCTTTCCCAGACTCGTTAGAGTATTAGCCAGCCACGCCAGGCGCCTTCTTGTTTGGGGCACAGTTTGGGGGCGATATTGACCCCATCTTCTTTCATCTTTCTTTCTCTTCCTTCTTCTTCTTTCTCGTTATTTTTTCTATTGAGAGACTCATTAAATGTATTGATTACAGATATTCATGTCAATTTTTATATACATCCACTGATTCCACCAGCGGGCACTCATCGAAAGCTATCCCCGTAACATCAAGCGATTCCTAACATCTGAGTGCCCAAATTCCACTGGTATAGTTGCTGTCCGCTCCATCTCGCTAACTGTTGCATACTCAGGACCATCTCTCAAAAGATCATCGTCAAGTCCATGATATAACACCGGGAGAATAGCTGATTTCCACAGTTTCAGCCCGTGCTTCTTGTTCTTCACGACAGTCGAGATGAACAAGGCCATTGAGACGAGGAGGACGATGGCTGGCAGAGTAATCCACTCCCACTCCACGGAGACAAAGCTTCGAGAGACTGACATGATCCCGTGTACAGTTCCAGTGCTGTTTTTGAGGCCGTACTTGGTCAGTGACGCAGCGAGGTTTTGCATTATTTCGTCCGGACCAATGACTTGGAGTCTTCTGAGACTGTCTTTATAAGTCTCGCCTGACTGAGTCCACATGCCGTCGTCCCGGGAATTATACAGTGTTTCGAACTGTATAGAATCATGGAGGTACTGGAAATTGTAAATAAACGCCGGAGAGACCCCGGCCGTTATGTTACCGGCCGTAGACTGGAACACTGCATTGTAACTGTAAGTAGTATTACGGCCATCATCAACGAGCTCTCCCCAACTTGGTGGGGACAGGTGCGTGGCCGGATTTCCACCAGACACAGAAACACTGTAAGTTCGCATGCATGGGGACAACACGCATTGGGTAACGTTGGCGATTTTCATGTCCTTTTCCGGGTGGGATGATGTCTTCACAGGGTAATCGTGCATCTTAGCATACGCGAGCACGATCAGAGGATTTTTGACCCCGGCATACACCCCAGACGGCCTTATACCGACCGTCCAGACCATATCTGTGGGCATTTGCAGCATGGCCACACCAAGCGTCTTGGACACATGGATTGGGAAAGAAGCCCAGTTCCCCGCCGGAACAGTCACGTTGCAGGGGTACACATGCGGCTCAGTCATATCCGTATCCTCGGGAATGTCGGTACAATTGGCCAATGTCGCTTGGGAGGTGATATCCTCGCATTCACTGCACCAGCCAAGCGACTGGAAAGGTGGCCAGGTGCAGTTTCCGGACGGACAGGTCGGATCCAGCCTGAAATCTGTTGTCCACACCCCCGCGTAGATTGCGCCAACGACGTCCTCATTGTAATTATGATAAGATTCAGAGTCGAAGAGAAATTCATTTCGTTTTGCTATCGCCTGACCGGTATCATCGTCCACTTCTCGCACAGGATAACTCACGATCTGCTGCATGAACGCTTCGAATGCCAGAGCCAGGAGGGTGATTGCGGCTCCAAGCATAATCAACGCACGTCCTTTCTGAGGACGCGAGAATATAACCGAGACCGAGCCCAAAGGGCCTCGACTCGCCTCATCAAAAGTCTGCAAGGTTTTGAGATTCCTCTTCCCCGTCCAGAACCAGATCCATTTCAACTGCCCAATCGCTTCGCTAACAACAAATATCAAAGACGACTTGCACGCGGTCGCGAGAATGGAAATAATCGTGTTCAGCTTCAAACCCCATTTCAAACTCGGCGATGGCTTCTGGTCATACACCGCCAGGACAATGACAATGGCGAGGAAGCTGAGAAAACTGAAACTCAAAAGAAGCGTCTCCCCATACCACGTATCCAGAGTGAGATACTTCCACCCGCGCTTTATCCTCGGCTGCGCGGCAGCAGAGTCGGACCGCTTGTCGTTCGCACTCTCCGGACTCGGAAACAACTGCGAGGTCGAAGCATGGTTGCTAACCGGTGTCAGATCCCAGGTATTAGGCTGGCTTACCTTGGGAGTGTTGAATACCTTTTTCAGGTCCATGATGGCATGTCATGTCATCGCTAATAGGAAGCGAGCAAGAAGTGAAGGGGGGGGGAAAGCCGTCAAACATGACGGCGGAAGGGCCTGAATCGCACCCCTCCACGATCGACAAAGCTGAGTCAAAGAAATAGGCAAACGAGCGAGCGGCTCATCGACCCCTGAGTTACATTGTACTTCTGCGCCGCATTATCCTGGTCTATTTCCATCGTTGTCCGTCATGTCTTTTCTTTGGTATACATACGACGGAGTTACATATTTATATTCTGTTTGGTATATACTCGAATCATTCTCGGTAGTTCCATGGTTCGTGTACTGCTTTCTGAGACATGACAGGTGGAACGAGCCAATCATATCGAGGGATCCTGATAAGCGGGAGAATCAGGGAAGACTGTAAAAGCTTGTTATTGCAGTGGCTGTGTGTGCGTTGGTGATGTAGCAGATGCTATATTTATCGGGTGAGTTCAGAGTAGTGTGGGCAGTGTAGTATCTATTTTTGCTTAGTTCAATGCGTATATAGTAGAATTTGTCTATCTGAAATTTTCGAGCAAACAATCAGAAAAATATATACCAGTAAGAACAACCGATTCCTGCAAGACTGAGCTGCGCATAGCTACCATAGCTTTGGCGAGGGTCACGATATAGATTTCACGAGAGATTTATAGAAAATCATTATATGTAAGAAGTGAAATATTATTGCGCACGTCAGAAACTACCCCGTCCATGGAAGTCTAACACCACGGCACCACGACTGTGCAGAGATTAAGCACAAGTAGATCGGGGATTCAATGATGACCACTCTCCCCCCCAACTGACTCGACGGCCACTCAGTACGTGATATTCCGTTTGCTCGCTTTGTACAGTACGTACAAAGCAGCATCCATATCCATATCATCTCAAAAGAGAACTAAAGAAGAAACAGATAGCATCCTCCCTAGGGTATCGCAACCAGCAGACAAAATCAAAGTAGTAGTCATCAGCAGTTGTTTGTTCCCATACGCTGTCTGTCACCATGATGTGGCGAGGTCCGTACTCAACCGCCTTATACAAGGTCAGTTCAGGCTGTGCGATCATTGCTGTAGACGCTGGTGCATGTCAAGTACTTGTGTTTCCTTTTCTAAGTCCAGGACTAACGCCTCGTTCGCTCACGATCCAGGAGGCTAAGGTTTTGGACCTGGGATCTAGGATCTGGGAGCCCGACCGGGGACAGGTTGAACAACCAGGATATCAGCCTTCGAAACAGTTGTTATTCACACTGGCGCTTTTAGTTCATGGGACAGCAAAGCATGTAGTTGGAGGAGGTAGCTTGCTTCTGTTTAGAACCAAGCTGCTGAGTCTAATTAGTATAGTCAAGGGTCCTTAGTGCGTTGTAGAATGTAGAGTAGAGTATGGCGGAGATAGGCGCACACTCTAATACAGCTCCTTTAAGCAGTTGACGTCCGCAATTTGATCCATGGTGGTAGGGCTGGGGAAAACTGTGTGATCAGAAGAGAACGGTGCTTTGGTGTTCGGGTTGGTGAACTTACTCATCTATTGAGCAGGCAATGGTCACCGCTCGTGGGTAGACTCAGAAACGTATAGCGGCGTGTGTCATTGATTCGACGAAGAGCAACAGTGAAAGGAAAGGGAACCTTCATTGTAGACATCAGGCTGGTCATGTGATGTCCTCTCTCGCACCCTAATACTCTGGAGTTCTCCACAGTAAACATCTCGCGCAAGAGGAGGTTATATCTGGAAACAAGGTTCTATATCACAAGAATTCATTCAAAAAAAAACTGTAACAGGATGATCATATAGAATGCGTCAAGGTCAGATATAGAGACAGAATGCGGAAGTATAACCAAGGTCGTTAACGGGCTGTCCAATGGCAACCAAAATACAAACTTACAGTGGAATATCATACAGGAACATCGTACTCTGTACACGACAGCATCTTACATTCAGGTTTCTGGTATTCCAAGCTGGCCAGAAATATCCGTAACCTGTGGAATAGAGAGGAGATGTATTATTGATCTATCTATATAAGAGTTTATCATGATTATATATACTAACTTAGGAACCTGAGTCGTATCGTCGTAAAGAAATAAAACCCAATCGCAACTAATTGAGCAATCATCTAAACAGGCACGCCGCCAGTGCCGAACAATTCCATGTGGATACGCTCCGAGGTGACTCCCCGAGCTTTCAAGCTGTTCGCGATATCATTCATGAAGGAAGTGGGACCACAAATGTAGAACTCGGTCTGGGCATTGTCGAGGAATAGATCCTTGCTGGCATCCATCTTGGACACATCGATACGGCCCTGGACGTCATAGTCGACGCCCTGCTTCTCATCTGCAGACGGGGAGCTGGTGAAGAAGGTGGCCTGGAGGTTCGGGAGTTGCTCCGCGCGAGACTTAATCTGGTCCTTGAAAGCGCGGACGGAAGTGGTGCGCGCACCATGGATGAAGTGAATCTTGCGCTGAGAGTCCGCGGGGGTGGAGTCCAATGTGTTGAGCATCGAGGTGAGTGGCGTCAGACCCACACCGGCTGCGATGAGGACGACAGGGTGCAACGGTTCCTCCTCGGTCAAGAAGAAGTCGCCGCACGGGTGCGACACCTTGATCACATCGCCCTCGTTGACGTTCTCGTGCAGGATATTCGAGACGTAACCCGGGTTGACCTTAGCCTCCGGCTTTGCTGTGTTGAGACCCGTCTCCTTCTTCACGCTGATGCGGTAGTAATCATCGCGGGGCTTGTCGCTGAGGGAGTATTGGCGAGCTTGGGGGCATTCAAGCTGAGGAACGTGCACTTGGACGGAAATGTACTGTCCGGGGCGGAAGCGGGGCAAAGGCTTCTCGTCGACAGGCTTGAGGTAGAACGATGTGATCTCCGCGGACTCAGGGACCTTCTGTGCAACCCGAAACTCGCGCCACTGTGTCCATCCCTCACTCCGCTTGTAGATATCACTTTCGCGACCAATAAAGAGGTTGGCGAGCTGCCAATAGGCAGCTGCCCAGGCGTCGAGGATCTGCGGAGTCAAGGCGTCACCCAAAACCTGTCCCATCGCTTCGAGAAGGAACTTGCCGACGATGCCGTAGTGCTCAGGTTGGATATACAGCGAAGCATGCTTGTTGCAGATGAGTTCGACGGCAGGGCCCAAGGCGCCAAGGTTGTCAATGTTGGATGCGTAGGCGAAGAGGGCTCCGGCGAGTGCATTGGGCTGGTGACCATTGACCTGATTGGTGGTGTTGAAAATGGCGTTCAGCTCAGGATGCGCTTCGAGCATGTTTTTGTAGAAAACGGTGGTGATGGTCTTGCCATGTTCTTTAACGACAGGCACGGTGGCCTTGATGATTTCGGTTTGTTCGGGAGTGAGCGACATTTCGGAATCTAGGAGTAATAAGCCGGGACAATTGAAGAATGGAATAGGCTATTCTACTGAGTGCAATTAGTGATATTTATACTCCCACCGTTCGGGCAGGATGGCCCTTTGGAGAAGAAGCCTGCGGATAGTGATAAGTTCAGTTTTTGTATCTCCGCGGAGAGAGGCAGGACTGTCCAATAACAGACGGCATGAAATCAGCGGCACGATCCACTGATTGCCTGACAGCGGGCCCAACTGGCTGGCTATTCATCGCCCCCTGTTGTATCCAACGAGAATCTTTAGGAATGGGGAGTTTGCTCGGAGCCGAGAAAGAAACAAACAAATGTCTCCGTATCCCGTATCTCGGGGTGCCTTTCGAGACTCGTTTATGTTGCGCTTCGTATCAACCCACCTTATCTCATCCCTTCATTCGGTTGTTGATTCCGGTCTATCAGGTCTCCGTCCTGGTATCCGGACATCACGGATCGGGGTTGGATTGATCCATGTTCCGGTCATGGTGTGCTTGGTGTTTTGAGTCGCGAGAAACATGTAACAGTCTAAAGGCCAGGACATGACAGTACAATCTGGATGTAGAATCTAAACTATAATATCATTGAAAGATGATTCGCGTCTAAAAATGAGCAATGACTAGAAATGTTAGCAACAAAGTTGAGCAAAGAGATCTAGTAAACTGGAGACCAGTCATGGGTGCAGCTGTCCATTCAATTCAAGTAGCAGAATGAAGCCCAGTAAAAACTCGTCCTGAGCTGGCAAAGCAGCCCTAACGCTGTAGATATCGTGAAGACAGCGTGACACTAAAGTCACCAGACTGTTGGACTGGCGAGAAACGATGCGCTCAGCATCACTTGGAGCACGTGATATCAAAAGCGGTATATATCGGCAGAACTTCGGAAGCCGGTCGCAGAATCAATCACCCGATCGTACTATGATGCTATCTGGATTCGAACCCAGAATCTCACGTTTGATAACAGGCGCAAGTACTGCCACTATACTAACAGCGAATCCGAAATTAACTGCCCCGGAGTCGAACACCCGAAACCCGGCCGTGCGCGATTGTACTCCAGCATCGACTTGATGAAAGACCTTCGTCTCTCTAGTCTCATTTGAACGACGTGACTTTGGGCATCCTCCAGTTGATTGGCTGTGCTCTGTTCTTTCCTAGCTACTGTTGCATTAGCAACAAGTGTTCTCCTGTGTTATTGACTGATTTGCCGAGTCTGAAACCATGACGGATCAAGCGCGGAGAGTCGGGAGTCGGCCAAGTACATCCCACGTTCGGGACACCCGTGGAGGATACTCTACATGTAGGAATATCCCTGCATATGTACGGAGTACAGGCATCGGTCTCTAACCGTCTTCTAGTTCAGATGCAGTTCAAGAAACAAAAGCACATGACCGGAGGAATGCTACTCTGAGGGCCAAGGAACGCAGGCTCCAAGCATCATCGACTCCACCGACAGGCGATCGCACTGTATCGGTGGTCGGTGCCACTGGTTCCAATTCCCTCAGTCGCCTCTCTCCGATTCTCTCTGCCAATGACCGTCGCTAGAGGCACTGGAATGCCGTCCGTGGCAACAAGCTCAAATTCGGGAAGGAAAAAAAAGTACCGGCGAACTGATACATTGGCGGATTGCACCGCGTGGACGCTATTGTTGGTGCACGGATAGTTGCTCTTAGCGCTGCTTAGCACGGAGGAGACTCAGGACGTTTGATCCACAGTCTATTTGTTCTGGGTCTGCTTCAAGCACATTATTATTCTTACTGCGTTAAATTAGACATGCAGGCTGGCGACGTTTACCCCTGCAAGTCCCCATCCTGAAGAATTAACTTCGGCCGCAGTTATTGGCAATCTCGGTCAGAACTTTATGTTTTGAACTTAAGTCCGTCCCCGATACCTGACAGGATTCTCGATTTCTCCCGTGGACATATTCTCTTGTCCGACTGTTCAACACCTACGATTCGACACACGTCGGGCCTGGAGAGGGAGAGAAAAAAAAAAAAGTGATAGATATATCTTGTCATGGAGTCGAAAATGCCCACGGTTACTGATACGCAAGCGGCGGTCGCTGCCAATACGGGCGCTGACAATGCCAGTCTCGCAAGTTCTAGGGATATGGAGCTCCTGGGTAGGTAGATGCGAATGGCAAAGTGAGGGAAGGACGTCGCTAATATGGTCGATAGCGAAAATGGGTTACAAGCAGGAACTGAAGCGACAGTACTCGACGGTACAGATTTTCGCGGTCGCATTTAGTATTATGAGTTTGGTTCCTTCCATCGCATCGACCATTTCGTTTTCGCTGCCGGCTGGACCGGCAGGCATGGTTTGGGTATGCTTAAAATCAACGTCGCATGTTGGGATCACCACTGACTGGGAAATTATAGGGCTGGTTGACTGCGAGTATCTTTATCCTATGTGTCGGTTTGGCATTGGTATTTCCCCCTCCGTCGCATTCGATCGCATCAATAATAACGTTTGCCCCCTCTAGTCGGACCTGGCGTCTGCAATGCCAACAGCCGGTGGTCTTTACTGGTGGACACACTACTTTGCGGGCAACAAGTGGAAGCATCCGTTGAGTTTCATGGTCGGATACAGCAACACACTGGGATTGATCGGAGGCATTTGCTCTGTCGACTGTAAGTGATTGTCGCAAAGATCATGTGGAATAGTACGCTGACAGGTTATTGATGACTGCAGATACCCTATCCACGATGATCCTCGCATGCGTTTCGATTGCTCGTGACGGAAACTGGTCTGCATCCAACGGGGTTATCTACGGAGCCTACGTCGGATTGATCGTTGTGCACGGAATCTGCACCGTCTACTTCGGCCGTATCATGCCCAAGATCCAAAACTTCTGTATCTTCATGAATATCGCTCTCATCGTCGCTACGGTCATCGCCCTGCCAGTTGGAAAGGTTACACGTGGAGAATCGCTGAACGAGGGAACCTGGGTGTTTGGACATGTGGAAAACCAGACGACCTGGCCTACGGGATGGACTTTCATTCTGGCCTTCCTGGCTCCGATCTGGTCTATTGGATTCTTCGACTCGTGTATCCACATGAGTGAGGAGGCGTTGCATGCGGCGAAGGCGGTTCCTCTTGGTATCATGTTGTCGTCCAGTTCTGCTTGTGTTCTGGGATTTTTGATTTTGGCTGTTATCGCTGCTTGTATGAACCCGGATGTCAGTGCTACCATCAACAGTGTGTACGGACAGCCGATGGCGCAGATTTATTTTGATGCACTTGGGAAGAAGGGTGCTCTCGGATTCATGAGTGTTTTGATTGTCGCTCAATTCCTCATAGGTCTCAGTTTGGTATGCTTCTCCCCACTCTGATGAAGTCACTGGATACTAACGAACTAGATCACCGCTGCCTCCCGTCAAGTCTGGGCCTTCTCCCGTGACGGCGCCCTGCCGTTCTCCAACGTCTGGCGCCATGTGAGCCGTCGCATTCGCTACCAGCCCGTGAACGCCATCATCGGGTTGATCGTCGTCTCCATTATCTTCGGTCTGCTGTGCTTGATCAACTCCGTCGCCGCCAACGCCCTGTTCTCGCTGTTCGTCGCCAGTAACTATGTTGCATGGGGGGTTCCCATCATGTGCCGTCTTGTCTGGGGCAAGGATCGCTTCCAGCCTGGAGAGTTCTATATGGGCTTCCTGAGTAAGCCAATTGCCATTGTGGCTGTCGTGTGGTTGTTGTTCGGTTTGGTGTTGTCCATGTTCCCCAGTGATGGACCGAACCCGACGCGTAAGTTTCCCTCCTCACTCTGCATGATGGATATTGTGCTGACCATAATAGCGGACTCGATGAACTACACTATCGTGCTCAACGGCTTCGTGTGGCTGGCCAGTGCGACGTACTACATTCTCTTCGCGCGCAAGTGGTACACCGGCCCGAAGATGACGGTCGAGACGCATGGAGACTCGCCTGGAAGCGCATCGAGGGAGGACAATGATACCAAGGCTTAAATTTTATAATTCTCATATTCCTCTTACATTCGTTTTACCCTCTTTTGAACAGAATTTACTTTTGATGTGGATAATATCAGTTGATTGCAGCGCATTGCATATAGACAAGACAAAAAACAAGTGGACGAGGTCAGATTTTTCCTGCTGGTATATTATGGACATTCCAGGAAATAATTATACAATGCCTCAATTCAAATCCAAAGAACCATGGTATCATCAAATAACAAAAGAAACATTATTTCCCAGCGCTATGCAGCTCCCTACAGAGCAGCCATAACACCCAAAACACCCGCAACACCGGCGACACCCATGAAGCCAGTCATCTGCGGCGCCGCACCCTCAGAAGAAGAGGTAGTCTGGTCCGCCGCAGACGCCGACGTACTCGTCGCAGTAGCCTCGCCCTGCGAGTTGGTCAAAGTAGTCGTAATAAACGACGACGAGGCACTGCCCGAGCTCGATCCGCTGGCCGAGCTCGATCCCGTCTCACTAGCAGATCCCGAAGTAGCCGTCGCCGTCGCGCTCGAAGCCTCCGAGCCCACCGAGCTAGTCACGGACGCAACGGCGTCGCTGGCGCTGTTGAGAACACTGCCTGCGGCGCCGGTGACCTTCGAGGCGATGTTTCCTCCCTCGGAAGTGATGTCGGCGGCAGCGCCCTCGGCGCCGGTTACGGCTGCGGATGCGATGTTGCGGCCGCCGTCAACGGCTGTGGAGGCGGCGTCTTTGGCGCCGTTGACGATGTTGTTGATGGAGTCGCCGATGGAGTCTTGGGCGAGGACGGAGGTGGAGGAGAGGAGAAGGAGGGCGGTAAGGGTGTTGAGCTGCATGGTTGCGGTTTGTGGTTGTTTTATTTAGATCAAGTTGTTTGTTTGTTCGTATAAGTATGCAAGAGCGTATCTCGTAAGAATCTTGAGATGCAATTGTAATTCAGTGATGGCTGACAGAACAGGGACACACCCCCTTATATGTCGGATCCCCGGCAAGTAATTACAATAGCGGGAGACCAGTCCGATGGGATCGGCATATAGCCTGGAAACCCGCTGACAGGGCGCAGCAGCATCAGTGGCGTGGCAGGGCAGTCCTTTTTTTTTTCAGTGATCGCCACAGTATCAACCAACCAGACTCGAACCTCGCACCCTGAATAGGAATCCTTGGGGCCTTGTACCAGTCATATTGCCCTGTTTGTATGCATGACTAAGCAATGCAGGAATTCAGCAGCCTAACAAAACTATTCTTAGATGAATCCCAGCATGCGAAATGAGATCCATCGATCGGCAAAACTGTTGGTATATGATTGGATGGGTGCAGCAAGTGTGGGAAAGCCCCTTACCAACTGTCATCTCATTGGACACTGGTATCGACTCCAGAAGGATCCCGAAGGGGCCAATTTCTAGGCTTTTCCTGAATCGGGAATGGGCCAAGTAGTCACGGGAAGATGGATGACGTGGGCATTTGTTATGTCAATGAGCTGTTTACTAGTATTATGGGGTGTTTGCTGCATGGTTATTGCTTGTTTCCTGAGCATAGTGCTTACTGTGCATATAGCAGCGTGCATGGATACGAGCTTGAGTACGCAAGCTTCTTCTCGGTTACGCCGTGAAGGTTTTGTGTCTTGGGCTGGCACATGAATATGGATGTAGGAAGTTATCCGAAGCCTCCGAACCAAGGACGGCAGGAATTGGGACAATAAGGCTGTGTATTTCGCTGTGTATTGCCACTTGTAGCCGTGGGTTCCGTGGAGAATGTATCAGGGTAAGGGTCTGGTCCCTGACTCTCGATACTCGAAGGCGTACGGAGTATTCTGCAGACATCCCGTATATGTCTTTGCTATTTTGGACTCGTATGCTTAGGAGTACAGAGTAAGTACGTGGACTGCTTTGGATCAATCATATTCCAAGTTCACATGTTCAATGTCATGGCTTACCGCCTATGTATTTGGTTAGCGGTGAATACTGCCGTTAGAATAATTGTTTCATAGAGACAGTCCCCTACGCATGCTCGTATCTACCGCATCCGATAAACCAACCCCTCATCAGCATCAACATCTCCGTCAATCAATCAATCGATCCCAGTCTGCCTCAATGCTGTGCTCTCCAGAGATACTCCGCCCCCGACAAGCTTTAAATCTGGGATATTCCTTCCCCCGTCACCAATCCATTCCTCCCAGTTCGCTTGCAAATCGTCGTAGTATGCTCGTCTTCCTATTTTCGCAATGACCTCGTCGCGAATGTCTGCAGTGTTGCAGAACATTGAGAATGTTTGTTGCTGCCGTTCGGACGATGACTTCCCTTTATTGGGCGAGATCTACTCGTGTCAGCTTTCCGCTTGATTGAACAGGTGGACGATAGGTACCTTCTGCTCTTGTCCAACGTTGATAGCCACAGGCGTAACGCCTTGCAGCTTTTCTTTCTTTTGCATCAACCTGACAAACTGCTACAAAGCACCGTCCCTTCCACCAGAATCGACAATCACGGCTTTCCAAAGATTAAAGCCTGACATCAACTCCGCGGCGCTGTCCATCTGCGAGTAATCGAATACCTCAGATGATATGTGTGCATGCGGAGATGCAATATCCTGAGTCATATCATGCGCCTGCGTTACCTGTAAAAATGCCAATGGACCGGTGTTGGGAGCTCCCTTGTTAAGAATCTGCCAGACAAAGCCTCGCGCCGTTTTGCTTGATGCGGATAAGCTCACCACCACAGCCTGAGACTGATCTCCATCGCGTTCGTTCCAGAAACGCAGCAACATCCGGGAGCTCATAGTGCCCTTTTATCTGGTAATCGTTATACGCAGACATGAATTTCTCCCGATGCCCCGATATCTCAGCCCAATGGCCGTCCAGCCCACTGCCTGCCAACTTCAAATCCACAGGTGCAGACGCCGTTGGCCAGTATCCGCAGAGCAATGCCCCGGGTGGTAGTGATGGGATCCTAGATTCGATGATAATCCCATATCCCCAGGTCGGAACGATTCCCACTGTGTATTGTCGTTGTATGGCTCCGGAGCGGAATGGGGAACTGGTTATGCGTCCCACCTATAGATATACAGCTTAGCGACTGATTAATTCATGTGTCTGGAATGTACAGGTCTATCAGTTTAGAAAGTGACCAAGTCGAGCATAGCTGAGGTTGTTAGACGCTAGACTGAGCACGATTGGTTGTACACGGACGCTATCTGTCCACTGGAACAGTTGCATGGTGCCGGTTGTTCGATTCTGATACCACGTGGAACTTTATGTTCACGGATTGTTGGTCCAAAATATAGAGATTGAGGTAGAACTAAGGGATGCTCATGTGGACCGGGCAGATATATAACTACCCCTCCCGGCTATCACCCCACCGCGATCATTGTACATCACGATCCAGACCAATCATACGACTGCAGCGAAATCTTGTGCGTTTATGTGCGATGGATTATTCTTCTAGAATGATGTTATCAACGTACCGCAGGCAGACAATTGCAGGTTGGAGATGTCATGATTAACGGTAGCGCTGCCTAGTCTTGGTATGAGTGTTGTGCGTTTTGTGTACTGGGTCGAGAGAGAGATTTAGATCTGCAGAGACTGAAAATGTACTCTTTGGGCGAATATCCATGGCATTGTATGGGCTTGGTCAACCAATATCTTGAAAGTAGGGTAGTCGACAAACTTACGTCCACGACGGATGGAAGCGGCGGCTGGGAAAGTCGGAGAAAGCATTTATATTGATCAGTAACTGTCCGTAATCAATTAACAATCATCATGATCAAGAATACATCAAAAATGCGCACGCACATATAAAAGGACCCCAAAAAGAAAAAAAGAAGATCAACCAGGAACTAAACCAGCCCACTTCAGTCAAATCCCTCCTTCAACACCAGAAAATCATCCCTTAATTTCCGCAGGAACCATCGGCGGAATAGGCTTTTTCTCACCTGCCTCAATACACTCTTCCATCCGTCCCAGGATATATCTGTGCTTGTCACAGTTTGCGTTGTTGAAAAGGCAGGGATTGGAGAAGATCACGATGTTATTGTCAATGTCCTTTGCACAGATGGGTGACCATTGGGGGGGACAGACTTGTTGGCAGGCGTCTGCTGGGGCTGGCGTGGGTGGTTCTTCGGTGACGGGGACAGCGACGGGTGGCCCCCCGGGGGCCTCTGAGACCTCTGGGGCTGGAAGTGCGAGGGCGAGAGGGAGGAGAATGGTAGCTGCTTGGAGGTTGAGCTTCATGGTGGTTGATTTTGTTGTGTGAATTGCTCTTTTTTTGCAGGTGGGTCGTTCTAGCCTGATGGTTGCTTCGTGGATGGTGGATGAGAAGGGCGAAGAAGAAAAGGAGAAGAGGAAGTGCAAAGGTCCGTTAAATTGACGAGAATTAGGCAGATATCGTCACAAATCGTTGTTGTAATCGATTCTAGTCCATATATAGAACCCTAGGCTTCAGCATCGTTGCCCTTGGCCTTAGGCACCGGTATCTTCGACCTTGATGTGGGGGTATATCCGAGTTTCTTTGCTGGCGATAAGCAGATAGTTGAATGGTGAGTCTGTCTCCGGATGTCGATCAAATGGTATATGACGATATTGTTCCAGTGCCGTAGACGAGGATTCTATCACACATAGCGAAGACGGTCTGCCTGTAGATTGGCGAGTAGTTGGAACGGATGAAAGATACTCAAAATGAGACGAGAAACTGAAAGAACGATCTGGATTTATTGAATGCACAGGGCCGTCACATTCTCTTTAGCCAAGTATGACTGACTGAAGGTTCGAAGTTCTCCCAGAGGTATGTATATAAGTTACAAATGTCCAAAGGCATCACAATCGATATATGAATGCTCAGATAGATTTGCCCTCAAGAATACGTTCCCACTACGTATATCCAGCCCCAGAAGGATTCAGCAGAAAAGAGAAATAATAGCCGACGAAAGAGCATGAGAATGGCCGTATTACCTCGACAGTGTGTTCTGAATGTGTATGATGATAGGGTTAGCTCCGTGTATACAGGCCTCGCGGGTCTCCCAGAGTGAGTAGTGTTTTTGGTGGAATATACTGCTGTAATTGTTGAAACTGTAAGTTACAAGACGGTGTTCAAAAACGAAGCCCCTCTATGCATATGACCCGAGAATGGCTGACACTCACCAGTCAAGCCAAGGAATTGACCGGAACATGCGGCAATCTCAGCCATTGAAGGAGCACACGAAAGACCACCGCCAATGGCATGGCCACAACTAGGACCAAATAAAAGCCCCTAATGCGCCACATCCCAGAATGCATGTACATGAGTCCTGGGCTCATCGTTATGTACATCTTCTCATACACGATGGACACAGAAGTACCGCCAGAGGTCGTTATATATGAAACACCCCAGGCTAAACATGGAATGTTGCATTCAGGCTTCGGAAGCTCCGGTGTCTCGTGGGTCAATCTGGACATTCGTGTATGCGGGGTACATCGCCCTTGCTTGTTTCCATTTACAGTCATTGGTGGGACAGGGTATGGTGCTTGAACTTCTGCTCTCAATGACATCATCCAGCGATCTGTCTGGCGATAAGTATAATGCGTCTTCAAAAGGCTGAAAGCCCGGATCTAGCTAAATTGCGACAAATTAAATTCCCCTATACATGGAGTACTGCCGATACGGAGTATATATCGAGTCACGCAGCAACCTCCGATACTCATCATTCAATATTGCGCACTGATGTGGACGAGAGCCTCAGAGAATGCCTTCACATTGTCATTATTGGTGTCGTTGAGATGCATTGATGCCAAGCTGATCAGACAGGATACATCACGGATAAACCCACATGCTTGGACGATATATATGTACTCCAAGACTCGTATGCTGCATTCATCCGTAAAAAAACAGCATGAAGGATTGCCCAGAAGCAATTTTCGTGATATGAAACTGCCTGCCTCTTTCATCGAGGCTGACTATCGCCACATCCTCGTACCGGCGATGCCAGTATGATTGGCACCTGCATCGAAAAGAACTAGATCTAGGTTTACGAACGTTCTTAGAACACCGTTTTGATGTGATGGGATTGACTATCTCATGATTACTATGCATTATACTGGCCGTATTCGGTTGCCCCGGATTCCGTAGCCGTAACGAAATCCCCAGCATGAATTCTGATCCTTCTGCAGGAAGAACAGCATATTTCAGGGTGTCATTGGATGTATCATATCTAGGACTCAGCCTTGCTGAGCTGAATTCGTTTAGAGTGCCGAAATGGGCCCAGGTAGGAGGCGCATGGCCTTGGCTTTAAAGCCTGATCTCGAATAAAGCAAGGGTTCTGCCATTGACCAATCAGCATTTGTGTCATAGTACGTTCATGAGATATAAAAAGAGGCCAGTAACCAGCACATTGATATTCATCCTCACCATCAATCGATTGAATTCTTCTATTATAACAAATCAAACATCAAAAAAAAAAAAAAAATCCATTAATTATTCACAATGAAGCTCTTTTTCGCAACCATTACCTTCCTCCTTCCTCTGTCCTTCGCACACCCTACAGCACAGGAGGGAGCCAATGACTGTCCCACTGTATGCACGATGGAATATAATCCCATGTGCGGTGTCGATGCACAAGGAAACACGAAGAAATTTTCCAACAGCTGCCGTTTGAACGTCGAGAACTGTCAGAACCCGGAGCAAGTCTACACGCAGGTCGAGCTTTCCCGGTGCAATTAATCGGTATGTTTATACTCTATTGTTAGTATGATGTATCGGTAAATATTGTACATAAAGTTAACGGTGATGACAATCACAGACATTTTAATAGCATAACCGGATGCTGGGGTATCCGCGATTCAGGAGGAAAGGCGGAGTTGGTTATACGAGAGATCGGCGTGATAGGTCTTCAGATTTGCGCGTGGTTGAAACATAGCTAGATCTTATCTGGCTTAGATTGGGAACAATGCATCTAGCTGTATTTGGCAACAGTCGGCGTTTTCTTTTCTCTAGGGACTATTTCTTCGACATGTACTGCTGGGGCTTGGAAATTGTTGTCACAAAGGAGAATCATTTCTGCAGGTTGATAAACCGGAAAGTAACTTTTAATGTATAACAATATCATAGAAAACCGTAAAGTCATGCATCCCGCGACACCCGCGCACCATTCTTCACTCCCCAAAATACACTGCCCTCATCCCCGTCCTCCATCTCACTCTTCACTTTGACCTCCCTTGTCCATCAAATTGCCCGCTGACTGTCGCTACTCTCCGCATCGTAGGCCTCTTGCTCGTTAAGCGGTAGTTCTGAGGGGAGATGCTTGCAGCCGAAAGTTTGAGGGTTGGAGGTGAATTGGAAGCTGAATCCCGGGCGCGAGCCGGAGTCGGAGGAGGAGGGATCTTTGGATTGAAAGGTTTTGCGGAAGAAGGGGCGGAGAGTCGGGACGCAGACGGCGACAACGACTATGACGACGTTTTGTTCGATGCTGGCGGAAGTCTATTAGAGACTGGTGGTTGAATTGATGGAGATGGTATTTACAGGCCCCAGTTTACTAACGTACGACGTTCCAAACTGTTCAGTGTTAGCAACATGCATTTATGCCTGATGAATTTGGGGTCACTAAGGAGGATCCGTATTATCCGTGAACAAATGCAAATACGTCGCCCTGAAAATAGTAAAACTCGCCGAAAGCAACGCTAACCCCATCATAATGCACACGCTCAACTTCTTCGGAAACCGCATCTGCAGATTCCAAAACTCGCTGATGGGTATAATCGCCAACACAACATCCGTCATTGTCGTATACGTACTAACCCAGTACGAGTAGTTGAAAACAGACGGGTCCCAGCATGTACCAAGAAGAGAAGCATTCCACAGCTTCTCTGTCGGAGAACATTGCAAAAATATGACAAAGACGGATACCATGGCGAAGCTAACTTGAATGATGGACATGGCGTAGAGGGCACACGTACGCAGGGGATTTGGGTCGAGGAGGTTGCTAACGAGTATTGCGATGGGGATGTTTGGGAAACTCAAGGCGCCTTGAGTCTTGGTTAGGGAGATATTATGAATATGTTGGTTGAGATTGACTGTACGGACCAATGTTGAAAGCTGGGTCAGGGGTTGATTTTTCAATGCTTCAAGAGCATGACGGGCTCATACGGAAAGCTATAATCTGCCATCTGGCTGTCATGATTGTTCCTTCCATGTCATGTTCTGCAATCACCGCTGCTCTGTGTCTACCCAGAGCTAGGGTCACCGAGTTTGATTCCGGCGCCGTCAATGATGCCGAGGGCCTGTTCGACGGAGTTAGCTGTGTTTATCGTAGGATTATACGGAGAGTTACAAGCGAGAAGAAAATAAAAACATTGTTCCAACCAGGTTGCTTGACAATCTCTATCCGGGTAAAGATCTTAAGAGATGTCGTCGCGATTGCGATACCCGAGCACACCCACCCAATTACATATGTATAGAATATCAAGACTGATTCTAATCAATCTGGGTGAAATGCAGTTCGGTCACCAAAAGCGAGCAGTCACGATTGAGCGGTATATTTCGTACGGCTTAGCAGGCTTAGCTAAGACCATCGACATTCCTGGAAGAATTCTCTCCCGATTTATGAGGATTAGTCCTATGCAGAGATCAGTATAGTCGGTTGGAATGGTAATACGGTTTACATGCGACTCCATGCAGGGAAGGTAGCGGCTGACTACGATGCGTTAGGGAAAGCCAGGGCCTTTATCAATGCCATTCTGCATTATGCCTGAAATGCGACATTGAATAGAGCCAACCCAGTTGTCTATTCGTCACCTTCTGTATAATAGAGTTTCCTTTCTTGTCATCCCTTTTTTGTTTATCAAACCTCGAGATCAGTTTATACGTCCTACATTAGCATACACCCCGAATCCTGATCGTGAGAATTATTTTTATAATCCTTTTACTGATATTAAGGTTGTTTAGCAAATTTATAGCGCAGAAGATCACGCATTTCCCAAGAATTGGTTGTGGGGCTAGTGTGTTGTAGATATATTACTACGCTGTTTCAAATTGCCACTACGGCCCTCCGATTGAAAATTCCATATAGATCATACCACTTGCGTTTTGCGTAAGAATTATATTTTTACCTTTGTAATAGGGGATAGCAGACCAATAACGGACTTAACTCTCAGATGGGATATATAAATTGCATTCGATCGCAGTCCTGACGACTTGAACAGCTTCTCTGCAAAGCCAATTGCGACTTGAACCGAACATCACCTGCTTCTTCACTCTAGCACCATGCCTTCTCTTGCTCAAACCCTTCCTGTTATGGCTGCCCTAGCCGTCGGGTCCGCGAACGCTGCCATGGGCCCTGCTTTCAGCACAGGACCTGTTTCTGACAGCTCCTTCATCCGGGAGGCAACTTCCACCCTCGTCCTACCCAAGGCACCTAGCGGATCTTCTGGAGATGCCTCCCTTTGGGTTGGTATGGGTACCTCGAACGGCGATTTGGTGCAGTCCATCGCCGACAACTGGCAATCTGATGATTGGAATATTTACGCCTACACTCTGTTGAGCACTGGAGGTTAGTTTACATCAATTCTTCCACCTGTTATTAGACACATTGAACTAACTAATTATCCCTGTAGCCAACACACAGATGCCTGTACAAGGAGATGGCTCCACTGCCTCGGCTGGTGACCGGGTCACGATGCACTGTAAGTAGTTAAGTTATTGGAGACTTGCTTCAGGGGACTAAAACGTTATTGCAGACAAATTCGACGACAACAGCGGAAACTACACCCAGACTGTTTCAGTTAACGACAAGACCGTGTCGACACTCTCCACTAGCGATGGTAAAGCCCAGGGCTGGGGCAGCTCTGTGGAGTGCGCTGAAGATAACTGTGGAACCGTTGGTGCTCACTGTAAGCTTTTAATATAACGATATTCAACTTTCTTCGCTAAGAGCGGGGCTAACGCATCTATAGCATGGACCGACACCAAGATTATCTTGGATACTGCCGACCCTGACTACATCAACACTCTGGCAAAGGGTGAAGGTGTCACCGGAGATATGACAACCAGCGATGGTGGCAAGACTTGGACTGTAACTACCATTAAGATCCCTCAGTTTTCTTTTGGGCAGTCTTCGTGAGGCATAGCGGAGACTCAATGGCCAACTGATTGTATCATAGAGCAATGCTTTCTCTCTAGTCGCTCCAAACATCCAAAGCTCACGTTTTATAACACATCCTTTTCTCCATGCCAGAACGCCAACAACGTCGGAATGAAACATAGCTCCGAGAAGTACCCTTGGCATATAATCAACCACCTCTCGCACCTTCGCCTTGTCTACGAAGACGCTCCATCATCGCGGTCCTATTGGCACGTCCGGCCTTGTTGAGAGCAGTCACTCGTCTTGCATCCTTCACTGTTCGGTCAGCGCCATTAGCAAGAAGAGCGCTCACTATATCGAGCTTGCTCATCTTAGCAACTTTGCACGAGCCCCTGACTATTGTTTTTGTCATCGATGCCCTCGATGAGTATGAAGCGACAGAAGTTGCAAATGTTGCAGTAGGCAATAGTTTACAGAAGCTTATATCAATCCTCGCAGATGGGAACGACCTCAGATCAACCAAAATACGAACATTTACCACGACCCGTCCTGAAATTGAGTGAGACTTGGGTTTCAACAAGTTACAACGGAGACCCTTCATTATGAAGTGCTGAATAAGGTCTCATCATCTCGACCTGTCAGTCGACAGAAAGACGATATTACAAACTTCAAGACGAATCCGTTGAAATCAGAAAGATATACAAGACAGAACAGGACTGGCCTGGAAAGGACAGCTCATACACACTGGCGCAGGGATCAGAAGGCTTGTTTATTTACCTCTCAGTCATTTGCAGCCAGCATGTGGGCGATTCCACCCGGCTTCGACGAGACGATTTTCGTGGATGACATACGTCCACTACCACCACGGGGTTCGTATGCAACTGCAACTGTGATTATGATAAAAATCCACCCAGTAAAGGAACAACCGGCCTCATTTTGGATATAACCTCACATCAGCATCGTAACGTCAGAGTGTGATAGCGAGGAACATCCATCAACAGATTTAGATATTCCCTAAGTCCGCAATGCAATGCCATTATCATTGCTATAGTCTCTCGCAGCCTCGATTGGAACATTGAAAAGTCCTGACAGACTCTGTCAAGACTGACAAGTTGATACTGGCGCCTGTAGGTTTTCAGGAACCCTCTGTGTCATTGCGTTGCTCTGATTCAAGACCATAGGAAAGAACCCCGCTTGAGTGGAAGTGATAATTGGTGCCCTCTCTGTCCGAGGTTAGTTCTGGAATAATAAGAATGGGTATTCTTGTAGACTAACCAACCAATCTCAGCGATAAACCATTGCTTGGTGCTGGCTCTGGGTAACGACTCACAAGTCGATTCACCTGCTGGTTTAGATACCCATATAAATGCTTCCCTTCCCCTCCCTGGAGATGAATGGACCATATCAATTCCGCAGTGGAGTGTAAGGAGATCATTTTATCCAATCTTTTCATTGAACATAGTGTATTCTCTATGCCATGAGGCCTAGAGCAGCTTCACTTGTCTTAGCTGGATGATACAGTTGTTGAATAAACGTATATGAAACATGCGCAGAAAGTCCGCAGTAAATGGAAATTGAGAATGGATGAGAAGAACGAGGAACAGACTGTCAGACGAAGACTTCATACAATGATATCTATTCTAACCGGTGAATGCCTACAACAACTTATACCTCCACGCAACGCCACAAGCCAACACCATAAACGCCACAAAAACACCCACAATCCCAAAAAACCACGCCAGCCCCTTATCCTCCTGCCCAGGAACCTCAACATTCATCCCAAAAAGCCCTGTCACAAGATGCAGCGGCACGAAAATCGTCGCTAACACCGTAACCTTACTCATAACCTCGTTGATATTCAAACTCAACCGAAGATTCGTCGCGCTCAGCTGTGCGAGGCAGTTTGCTTGTGAACGGCCCACGATCTCGTCGAAATGAGACAAATTCGACATGGTCGTTATCAAATGGTCCTGCACGTCGCCAAGGTACAGGACGAGATCTCCGTCTGGAAAAACGGGATGTTTATCTTTTGCCTGACAGCGCTTCACGAAGCCGTTTAAGACGTCGAGTTTGCCGTTTAGGCAGCGGATTAGGTGGGTGATTTTTTTGCGGAGAATATCGACGCGCGGGATTAGGGTTCTGGCGTCGTCGGCGCGCGCGATGAAGACCTGATCTTCTATTGCTTCGGATTCGCGCGAGGCGGATTGCATATAGGGGGCGAAGGAGTCGACGATGTCGTCGCTGTGCGTTATGAGTGAGCGTACGTAAAGAAATAATGGGAGGGGGGAGTACATGAGAGCGTAGCAGATCCAATCACTGGATAAGATCGACGGGTCGTAAAGCCTGCGCACACGGTCTCTCACCCGCCGAACATGTCCACAGCCGCTAGGCGAGAACGTCACAGTTCCATTGGTAAAGACCAGGATATAAAACACCGCGGACGACGGTGTCTTCGATCCTTCACTGTATGCATTATCCTCACTCTCACTGAAGGAAACCAACGTCTGGAACGAAATGAGATAATAGTTTCGAAAAACCTCGACCTTTTCCCTGGGTTCACGGGTGACGATATCCTCCACCGTCAGCGGATGTATAGATAACCCCTGCGCGACATCGTTTACATCTTCCTCCGTTGGATCCCGAATATCCAACCACCAGGCTGACTCAGGGGGCTTTTCGAGGAAGTTGTTGAGGCCGATGAGGATGTCCTCCCAGGTGGATGCAGAGGCGACGGGTTGAGTGTGGGAGGAGAGGGTGAAGCGGGACATTTTGACAGTGTACGCATTGGTATCCTTCAACCCATAGTGCCGTGGTAGTTACTCCAGGGTACAGGGGAGTATAGTGGTGAGGAAATGGACGAAATAGATAGTGAAAGGTTGAATCAGCCCTACTCCCGTAGGGCTGAGTGCCGAGATCCGGTCCAATTAAAAGTTTATTGTAGGCATCAGAATAATCACAATCATAACAATAGTACATTGGTATCAAAATCAGTTAACTCCGAGGAGTCCATGCATTTCGTGGTTCGTGGGGTATATTCTATCCAGAATTATTCAGCATTTATCCAGTCCACACTGAGGGAGACACTCACAGCTATCGGATTTGCGTAATCGCGGATAGTAAAAGACGAAAAACACAATCACTGCCAAGAGTACAACCAAGGTTGGCAGAAAGGCAAACGTGAAGAGAAAAACACTCAGGCCCAGGGCTATGCTATGACTGGGGAGGAGACGACGGGCCATGGTTTCGAATAGGCTGATAGTCATGGGTGTCGAAAGGAGAATAGAATAGGTAGTGATAGTCAATATTCATTTATCTGGTAACTAGAAGGAAAGATATCTGGCTACATAGTCCTTGTATAAAAGACTGTAATATATACAGTAATACCAGAATAGTGGTGCCTGCAGCGGTTCGGCCCCGGTTGTACCGGTACCATACACCCGTAGGGCAGAAACCGATCGTCCTAATTGGCGGAACATCCCCGTCCATGACGCAATCCGTAAGGAGAGTCCTGGCAGAGTCTTGGCAGTCTTGGCACAGGCAGCAGAATTCCGTTTTGGGAAGCGGAGTCGAAATGGAGTATATATCTTCCGGTCACAATGTATGAGGATGGTACCAGGTATATATGTATAGTCGGAGTGTGTTGAACATAGTAGAGCAGTGCTCATCATGTCCCTCTGGTATGTACACCTCACCCGTATAAAAGCATTAACTAAGCCAGCAGGCGTCTTATCAAGGCCACCCTGGGAACCATAGTCGCGCTGATCATCCGTCCGCTGGTGCTATTTGTGGTGACAGGTGCATTCATCTCCTTAATACGGTCCAGCGTGTCGTATTGGCGCGAGGTGCCATCTCTACTGTATGAATTGTATGTGTTCCTATGTGTCCCTATGATAGTGCGTATGCATGTCCTTAACAGCGTACTTGTAGGATCATGTGGTTTGTCTCCTAGAACTATCGAGAACCATTTGCCGAACATCCGAATCGGGCTAGTGAGTGGGGCGCTGAACTGGCAGATGAATAATCAATTTTCAGCTGTGTTTTTCTTTTTGCGGGGAGAATTTTCCAAGAAAGAGGAATTGGATGATTCTAGTATTCAATATCTCCGAAATTTGAGGCAATTGTTGTGTTTTCAAAAAGAAAAAAAAAAAAAAAGTTTCCTGGAAAATGAGGCTCCTCCAAAACGCCCTGTAGGGCTGAATTGGCGCGAACCGTGGATGCTGATTGGACACAATGATGATGCCTTGATTAACAGAGATCGTAATTATAGAAACACCAAACACCCCTTTTGTGCACGTACATAGATATATATAAGAAATCCAAGGACGGCATACTGGCAATATAATTACAAACATCGCAAGGAAATGCTCCCTTGCCGTGCATAATGACTTCAGCGCCCCGGTGGATCATCAGTCCGCCTTCAGCCTCATCTCCGTCATCCTCTTCCATCCTTCCTACAACTCAGGACCAGAAATTCCTGCAACCCCCAGAGTCTTTTCCTGTGCAGTTGGATAGGCCAATGCCGTTCTTTTCTGGCAAGCGTGACAGCTACGAGGACGACAACCTCGGGATCGATTGGGTTGTCCACTACGTTTTTGACGATGTTGGTACGTCGATCGCATATGTGGGATTTTTACACTGCTGACTCGACTTTAGAACTCACACAAGCAATTCGAGAATTCCAGGAACTCATCAACGATCTCAATCAGGCCGGTCTCTGTACACAAGTTCGCCATGGCCATGGTAACTCGTTGCTTGTCTGCGTCAAGGTACCCCGCGACCTTCTGGGGAACATGATCCACAAGTCGAGGTACTTCTTTATTTCTATTATTCCGTTTGGCGACATACAGCTCATGAAAACAGAATAAAAGACTTTTTACACTGCGTCATCAATGAAATCCCGTATGGCGATGAACACACCATCGCAGACGCCGAAACCCCCGCCGAAGAACTCCGGTCGGTATATCACGCCGTTTCCTGGCAAAAAGAACTTGGAGGAGCTGGAATCACACCAAAATTCGGAAAATGGAAGAACGTCGCGTCTGCTTTCCCGCTACATGACCAACCCGCCAACGGAGAACTCTTGCGCAAATGGAGTCGCACCACTACATTGACTGCGGAGGATCTGGATGCCATCCGGGCTTTGTTCGGAGAGAAAGTCGCCTTCTATTTCGCCTTTATCCACTGCTACTCGTGCTTTCTCGTGTTTCCGGCCGCTTGGGGAGTGTTTTGTTGGTATTACTTTGGTCCGTATTCGATGACATTCGCCATTGTCAACTGTCTATGGTGTATCGTTTTTGTCGAGTTCTGGAAGATCCGCGAGCTCGATCTGAGTATGCGATGGAACGTCAAAGATGTCGGGACACTCAAGGTTAATCGCATACAATACATCTGGGATAAGGAAGTCAAAGATCCGATCACGGGCCAGGTCAACAAGGTCTTTTCTTCGCGAAAGCAGTTTCTTCGACAGCTGCTCCTCATACCGTTTGCTTCGTCGGCAGCCATCGCCTTGGGAAGTTTGATTGTCGTCACCTTTGCTATGGAGGTCTTCATCTCTGAAGTGTACCACGGATCGCTCAAGATGTACCTCGAGTTCCTACCGACCGTCCTGTTTTCGCTCACGCTACCCGCCATCACCAACCTCCTCACCCACATTGCCTCACAATTGACCGAATACGAAAACTATCGCACCCAAGATCAATATGATCTGGCTCAGACGCAAAAAACATTTGTCATGAACTTTATCACCGACTTCCTACCTACCATCCTGACTGCGTTTGTCTACGTTCCGTTCGGACCCAAGATCGTACCGTACTTGGACGTCCTTCGCATGACCGGCCTGAAGCAAGGTGCTGCTGCGGAAATTAGTGTCGATACCTCCCGACTCGAGCAAGAAGTTATTTCTCTCTCCATGACCGCGCAAGTCGTCAACTTTGGTGAAGAGATTGTCTTGCCGTATGTCAAGCGCATCGCAATGCAAAAATGGCGCGAATACAAACTCAAGCGATCCGAGGCGAACCGTCACCGCAGTCACTCCACCATGACTGACATGCTACTTATCGATCCTCCCGACGAACACGCCCTTCTGAACCGAATCCGCAACGAATCCGAAGCCGACGTGTACAACGTACACGACGACATTCTCGAAATGTGCGTCCAATTCGGCTATCTAGCACTCTTCGGAGTAGCATGGCCCCTCGTCCCCCTCGGCTTCCTCCTCAACAACTGGCTCGAACTACGCGGCGACTTCTTCAAACTAAGCCTCGAATGCCAACGTCCACCCCCAATCCGCGCAGACTCCATCGGCCCCTCTCTCCAAGGCCTCGAGTTCCTCACCTGGCTCGGCACCCTCTCCACAGCAGCCATCGTCTACCTCTACCGCAACGGCATGCAAAACGTCCGCTTCTCCTATCTTCTCCTAACCATCCTCATTGCCGAACAAACCTACTTAGCCGCCCACTTCGCCGTCCGCGTTGGCCTTGAAAAACTCTGGTCCAGCACCCTCCGCCTCCAAGCCGCAAACCGCTTCCGCGTCCGTAAGGGCTACCTCGAAGCCTTCAACGCCGCCTCCGACCGCTCCTCATCATCCTCATCCTCTCCCTCCCGCTCCACCCGGATTAAACCTAAGGTCCGCTTCAACGAGCGCGTCAACGTCTACAGTTCAACCACAGACGACGGCGAGGGAAGCAGCGGTGAATCCGTGTGCACTGAAGAAACCGACCACGGGATTCTTTACAGTTCAGAACGCGAATCGCAGTTCTGGTCCTGGCCGCAGCGCGAAACGGTGGACGCAGGTGTCAGGCTGATTAAGGCGTTAAGTACGGTTCGGCCGGAGGAGTTGGATTTGAAGAGGGAGAAGGCGAAGGGTAGCTGATCCCGCATCTGCACTCGCTCTTTGAGTTTCTTTTGCTGCTTTGTTCTTATAGGTTGCATGGCGTTTGGTTTTTGTTTTCATTGCATAGCTGGCGGTTTTCTGATATTATACAATACAATACAATTTTTTATCAAAGATACACGTGCTTTTTGAAGATATATTATTGGTTCGCTATTCAGGATTTGATTCGGCATAAGCCCACGTACTCCGTGGCCTGAATCTGCCACGTAGATCCACGCTACTGCAATTCAAGTATCCTGGAATGGATGACGCGTGGCATATGCAACTTGCTATAAAAGTATCCTTGCAGTGCAATGCAAGCCAATCACATCCTAAATGGTCCATGTACACAGTCACAAGACAAGATATGCCAACTGCTGCATGGAATATCTCAGGGAAGGATATCTGCATGCAGTGAATAAAGAACACCTATCTTATCTCATATTGTAGTCTGACCACTGGAAGACCAGATAATGCAGGGTGGATATGTCTTTCGTTCATTCACTCTTTGTAGCTAGACTTTACTGTAGACTAAGTTCTTTTTTCTTTTTCTTTTCACTTTCCAATCTACTTGATCAATTTCTATATGAGCGCACTATACATGGCGCACTGGGAATCTATACTAGCATCGATGTGCTCCATGGAGTATCTAATTAGTCCACGATGACATACTGATTATATACCCCACACGCATTCAATTGCAACCACCGGAAGAATGACCAAGATGGAAGAAATGGATCTTCCTCTTGCCAGCTGTTCGCGTCTCTTGAGCATACCGAGTAAGCAACGCTCACTGCTCTAATCCTCCACATACAGAGTACAGTTATAGGTGCTAACTGCTTAGCTATCTAGGCAAAACTGCAGCATATCAACGATACGCACCCCGAGACTATGTGCCAAAAAGCAAACCGCCCACGGCAATTACCGACATGCCATCGGGGCTAGGTACGGAAAGGCCATACTGGAATTCAGGCATTACCGTGGCTTGCTGTGTGAGGTTTGATATATGAGGTTCTAGAGTGATTATATAAATGCAGTTGCGAGTTGCACAGCATTGCCATATAGCACCGAGCCACGGCCTGTATGCTGTATTGTGGCTACTGGGAGCTTAACTATATACACAAGACAGAGACTAGGATGCACTTCCTCGCTAACGCTGAGCGCTTTCGGACGCTGTTTAATGGTAAGCAGCACTAACGGCTCTGAATTTCGACTACAGATACAAGTCCAGGTGCTGATTAATTTGGTCCTAGTTCTGTATCTTATCCGAGCCTCGTCGCATTAGCGCGCCGTGAATGCAATGCTTTAGTGGGGATGGCTAGTCTGAATATTCCATTCAAACATACCATACTGACAAGGATTCGCTCTGCCTTGGTGGCTGTGATATACTCACCAGTTTATGGGATGGTTTTGTCAATTGGTTTGGGCTTACTCGACCTCGACATCACCGCTACCGTCTAGCACCGATAAATGGGCTCCGTATTGCGGCTGCTGGAAGTTTAAGTGTCTACGCAAACCTAACACCAAGGGACCCTGAATACATGTGCACAACACGTGGAATCGGTCATAACCGTGTCCGGCTTTTGCGATACCAATCGAATCTGAGGCCTACAGTAACAAAAGCCATTTTCACGCCTTATGGGCCTCCCAGCAGAGCCTGTTGTGGATATGCGAGATGTGTTGTGGTTGCTTCCGACATGGCCCCTTCTTTTTCCAGTTTTGTGGAGCTCTGGTTACTTCCATGAAATACGTTTGGCAGTGCAAGAAATGGCTTATGTGCGGTTCGTGGCAGACCCATGTACCATATTGTTGCGTCTGCTGCCATATAAATGGCGAGACTTACCAAGTCCCAAAAAACACACGGGGTGCGGCTATCATGACTTTGCAAGAAGTTAACTTGTGATGAAGCGTGTCCCCCCGATGTCTTTGTTTCTGACTTTCTAGTCAGAGGAGCTGTCGTTGCCGCTGTGGTAGCGTCAGAGATACGAAACAATGTCGTATATGGATTGATGAACAAGCCTACAAACCAAATTGTAAAACGTCACCTCTATTTCCTAACCCTGAGAGGGCATTGGAGTACCTTTGATCTGAGCCTGCGAGTGTATGGGACTACTGCTTAGTGCTATCTATCTATAGAACATCCCAAACGGGGCCGAGTTAGCGCGCTCAGAAAGGAACAGCTTGACAAACCTTCGGTCATTGAAAATTGTCAGCAATGCAGGAAATGGTTTATGTGGATTGCAGAGTAGACTTGCAAACCGGTTTATGGCCTCTGCAGCCACATAAACAACAACATTACCGCAATCTGAAGAAGATACATTAGGAACAGTGTGCCTTCCTTTGGCTTGCAGATCCACGGACGTCCGTTATGGCTCTTGAGCGAGAACTTGGGATATTGTCTGTTTTACTACGATATGTTGTGTTCGGGGCTGAAGGTATGTTTCCCCTTCCATAGACCAATACCGATAATATACTAACTGCCAAGATCCCATATTTTGGGTTTGATACTGTTTACCTTTCCCTGATCGCCAATATTGCTTTGTCCTATACCCTTAGGAGCAGTAATCGCGCCGATTCGAGAACTAAGGCGCAGCGACGATAGTGCTCTTATGACTGGTCGACGAATCCCAAAGCAATCCACATGCGCTACGTCTAGCCAAAATTCCTATTGACCTGTTGTCCAAGAATGATGGCCAGCTGCTTTATATACAGCGAACAATGTTAGGAATTCCGAATATAGTCTACGAGAACTGCGTTTGGGATCAATGATCCCATATCCTCAAGGAAAACTCGCTGTTCTTGGCCATAGGGATAACAAGAAAATTAGCAGGCCGCGTCTGAGAGAGGCCCACAACCGTCTTTATCGAGACGATTTGCCAAACGTGCTGTTTACCGCGAACGGGGATTGTTCTTTATGATCGCCGATTAAAACAACGCGCGTATTATATGGTATGCATTGATCGTGTTACGATGAATGATCGCTATTATGGATGGAACCGGATCATAAAGCTCTCAGGACAGACCTTTGCTCTCCGGTTGGGAATCTGATAATTCCAGTCCCGACAGGTGCTAGACGCACACTGTGACAATGCCTATAAGGACTCATATTGGGACCAGCGCACATATAATCTTAAATTGTCGACATACGTTCATTCTTTATGGATGTACGAAATGCAACGGTACTGAACTGTTTGCGCGTCAAAATGAACGCATCAGAATCCTTTGACCTATAGATACAAAATTTCCTGAGAACCTGTGTGATCATAGACACGGAAGGGCCAATTGAGGTCGCTCATATATACCCGCACTACCTTAATGTTGGCAAGATTGATTTCTATCCGGGGTCTGTTTCCATGTTTTGATATGTTCAAGAGCAGATAAAGGGATACTGATGGGCAGAATACATGAGCTTGCCATACTTCATCAGTGTTACCAAATACTAAGGCAAATTATTCTTTACATCAAGCCACTTATGGTGTCTAATATCTGACGTTTCCGACGAATACCCGTCATTGCTCCATCGAGGAGGTCATCGTCCAGTCCTGTCACTCGAACATGGACTCTATGACATGGGGTTTATGTGCTGAATGCAAGGACTGTCTCATGTTTGAACATTCTTGAAGCGACTTCGAAATACTCCGATTCAAAGAGAAGATTGAAAGATGGATGTGCCCAAGACATTAGACACGATACGAGGCGATGGCAATAAGCCAGTCAACATCTTACAAATCCGCACAAAATCGTCTTCATAGACGTACCAACAGATCATTTGGAAACAGAAACTAAACGTACTTTGCCAAATGTTGATCCAAGGCCGTCTCTCTTGTCTGGGAGCTGGAGTGGAAAACCGCCGCCCATGGAGACAGCAAGAGCTCTACGAACGGGTGTTTCCCAAACCACCCCCCGCAATACAACCGCCGACGGCTACCATGCCCACTTTTTGGTTTCTCGTTTTGGTATTTTTGCCGAATGGAGATTCCTCGAGGAGTTCTCGCGGGAGCACGTTACGTGAGGTGGACGACAGATACACATTGTGTCTAACTGTATGCGCTCAATGATGGGGGGTGGGACACCAAGTCTCAACAGCTTTTGGGCTGTTCTCACAACCTCCTGGCCAAAGGACAAGGTTCAGATATGGGAGGCGGCTGTTTTCAGCAAGAAGGGCACAAAATGCACTGATAATAAATACGCCTGGCCCCCATGTCCAAAGGTATTGGGGGCAGGCTATGTTTCCATTGAAGCCCATATAGAACTCCAGAAATGAATTGGAGCTTGTGGTTGAACTGTACTTGCTTGGACAGTGGAAGATTCGCGATAGAGTGCAAATCACGGGGATGACAGGATTCAATATGAGCTATAACAGCCCAGTATACGACGTCTGGCTGTGGAATTGCAAAACACCGACATCGATCACGTCTGATCACAAGATCACCAGACATGTTTCTTGTATTTGACTCCGCCGACAATCATGCGACTATCCCCCTATTCAAGTTATGACCCCAATGATCTCCCGGCGGGTGAATAAATCGTCTGCGGGGCGAGCCGAAAGGAGCGAACTGCTGGGGAGTTGCGACAAACTGGGGCTTGGAACGAAGCAATGTTCGTGGGAATGCTTGCAGGGATTTTGCTGATCACGGATGTGCCATTTGATACCCTCTGCTTTCTGTTCACGCCATGAGTTGTCATTGTTATTGACACGTTACATGTATACATATTGCTGCAAGAGAGCATAACGATTACCATAGCCAGTCAACATTGGTTATGTCTATCCATGCTCATTGAATTCGTGCTACCGCCCAGTACAGAATACGTTTATATATATATATATAGTTGGCCTGCCGATACAATCGAAAGCATTGTGGATATATTGGCGACAGGGTAGCTTTGATTTGAACTTTCATTTCATCCTTCGATTCACTGATCTATCGATATCTTGAGTCGGAAGGAATACAAATTTTTTTTTCACTGGGACAACGCTAAAGTAGGAATTCGGGATCACCTCGAACAAGCGTAAGTCGATTCAATTCAAGTCGAAGCATCACTTACTGATGTATCTTAGTCCCAGAAGATAGCAGCCTACAAGACAAGAAGCGATCGCGAGCAAAGCAGAGCCATTCGAGGAGATATCCGATGAATGAGCATTCTTGGGATGCTATTTTGCACAAAAAGGTCACAAGCTCTGGGGAGCAAAGCTACGTGGACCAAGCAAAATACAGATATACAAATATCAGACATAATTGAATATACACAGAGGGAATGACTGGTCTTTTGGTACCCCTTTCAAGGACGGAAAGTCACGATATAACAATAGTAATAACTCACCGGATTGACACTAATAAACTGGGTACCAGTGCTCCTGATACCAACTAGACGGCTACAGTTTTATATGAACAGAGAAGTTTGGCATAGAGGGGGATTTTCCTAGAGGTTCTTTCAGCGGCTCGGGCTTTTTCTCTGCGTCCTGTTGTTCAATTATCCGTATCTTCGTGGAAGCCCCAATGTTTCCGGACGAGTGGAGGCGCTCGTCAAGAACCTGAACCTTTTTCGTTTAAGAGCGATCGGTCTTCTATTCAGTGCAAATGGGTACCGAACGAGATTTTCAGATAAACGCAAACTGAGGCGCAAGGCAGCTGCGCGACAGTGTTTTTGTCAAATTCGGTTCTAGAAGGCGACGGGAACGAAATCCTGTATATTGCTGCTGTTCTCTCACCAATATCTCCACTCGCAAAAGTACTGTTCGATTCCGAAAGAGGTTCTTCTCATTGCATGGTCGATGCTGAACTAACGGAAACGATGCACTAGGTCGAGTATTCAGGACTACTATTATACCGTCTATCTGAACGTTTCATAAAACCCACCAATCGAAGATAATGCTCGTTTAGATATTCGCTTCCTGGACCCGAAATGCCGCGAATTATCTAGTTTGCTTAGAACAGGTATGCGCCTAGGACGCTGATGCAAGAATGCAGTTGGCAAGGTGATCCAACTTCAATCACGGACGCCAGGTAATCAAAGTCGTCAAAAACACTTGTAAGCAAGCACCACGCACGTATACGGAAAGTGAACCACCATCCCGGAGTTAGTACAAAATAGTCAATTTCTGTCAATACAACTTTGGCCGGAACATTCTGGTGACAAGAGAAGGCATAAGAATGAGTGCTGCCAGCTTCACAAGCTGACCTGCGACAATGGAACGTGCGACAACACTAGACTCGGCCACTATTGTGATAACCAGCAGCGGCATGAAAAATGACCTGGAGCTTGCCAATTACAAAGAGACTGAACGGAGCGCTAGGTGCCGCCAGATGGAGGTCCGGAATGGAGCACTCTGTGCTTCCTTCCATTCGAACCTCAAACTACGATTATCAATGAAGATTGTGCGCCTTTGCAACATGTACGGCTATTGGCTGGATTCTCTGAAGACATAGACTAATGCAGGACGAAGGAGCAGAGCACAGTGGGATCTGTCCTCTGATTTCTATATTTGTGTGAAGGAGAACGGCTCTCTCTGACTGGCGGAGGGTAAGGTTGTGGAACTGGCTATGTATTCGTACTATGGAATTATGGAGTTCCATAGCAGTGCGATTCCTTCGTACTCGTGAAACAGAAAAGGGGGTGGGAATAAATCCGAGATATCGCAGCACAATGCAGAAGTTGCACTGAATCTTACTGCAAACTCATAGGCTCCTGGAATCCCACATTGGCAATGTGCAAGTTCGACATGTGCGGAATATTTCCCGTTCGGGCAGCCCGAGAGGACGGACGCCGACTAAACCCCTTATATGTTCTAAAGTAAACCTAACATGACAAAGACTAACATAAAACGAACCACGACTCGGTTACCATGTATTATGGCTGTTCCAGTTGCTTGGGAAAACGCCGAAGAATGCTCTTGTGACAATGACAGAAGACGCCAGAGTTCACTAACGCCGTCGATCTGAGTATCGATAAACATGGACTAAAATCAGATCTGGCGATCTAGTAAACTCAGAACATCGTTCGATGAGTGTTCGCTGCCCTACCGGGCTCATTTTGAAATCACATGGTGTTCTCAATATTGAATTGTTGAAGATGGTTCTTTGGAAAACTACCCCGTACGGAGTACATAGACTCATATCGCGCCATGTTGGCGTTGCGGCATCCTCGGGTAATTGGTCTAAGCTAATACGGCTTTTATGGAATACGCAATAAGGTTTATGACATTCTGGTTTACTACTACCCCGATCCCTTCCTTTTCCGGAGAACCTTGCGGATGACTCGACAAAACACATCCAACCGAGCTGACCCACGAGGTTACTTGTACATATCCACCATGAAGAAGCAATGTCCAGCTTGGCAGTTTTTAGCAGGACTAATCCACCATTTTCTGCGAGCGTACTAATGCTCTGTACGGCGTAGCCCGCAATCACTATTTCCTAGTCTGTACTCCTGTCAGTAAATGTACCGTGCCCGTACTATGGAAGGTAGTTAGCGCGGAGGACTTCTTTGTCAAATGGCCTTTGTTCCAAGCGGTTCTCATCCATAACTGACAACCTTAACCGAATTCTTGTTGCTTCCCCCCTTTTCTAATTCCGCTGGTGCCGCAGCCGAAGCATTATGGATACCCTGTATAGCAAACACTCCGGACCCAGGAAATTCCCGTCTTTAGCATCCACACTGGCGGAGGCGGCGGAGACAGGAACCCACCGAGAGTGATTGCTATTTTTAACGTTCCGATTGGAGGCTCACATGTTTATCAGGAATTGTGAGGCGGAGAGTCCGGATGAATAGAAAGCATGAGGTCGTCATGATAGGAGTAGCCTCCGGATAGTTCTCTGTACTCTGTCATCTGTATGTCTTGGAAAATTCAATAGTGCGTCAACGTGCAATAAATCCAAAACCGCTAGCAGGTGCCATTGGGCCGGTAGCTGCGCCCTAATTGGCTCCATATTCCCGGATCACGGCATCCGCCGATCTAGTACTTCGCTAAGCAGTGTAGGTGGATAACCCGATGTACACTAGGCCCGCCGCATTCTCCATCGGGATCCCGGTTTTCCATGTCCGTTGATATTAACGGTATACTATTATTATCTATTCCCGACTCGCCGACTAGTCGATTCTTTGTTCAATCTCCCAACCTTCGTGATCTGCACTTCCATCCGGCGACGAGATGCGAATGCGAGAGCGAGGAGGGGGGAAAGAGCGTGCGCCTTCGAGTATATAAACCGGCCTCGAGGTGCTCTTCTTTCGCTCTTCTTTCCTTCACATCAGTCAGCCAGTCTTTCACTCCAGTCGTTCTTTCTTCAACCCACCCTGCTATTCGCAGTGATTCACTCTTTTTCTAAGCTTCTAGCTAATCCAACTTTCTACGGTTACTACCTTTTCTAATCTTTTATACCCTTCCAATCCAACTATCAAAATGAAGTTCGCTGGAATTGCTGCCATGGCCGCCGTCGTCACCGCCGTGACCGGTGCTGCTATCCCCAATGTCAACGCTGCCCTCGCCGAGGTTCACCAGGTTACCGGTGATGTCAAGGGTCTCCTTGCCGGCTCCGGTGCTCAGGCCGATGTCGCCAAGCTCGTTTCTCGTATGTACACCTCTGATCACGGACTACGACCGGGAGATGGATCGAATGATAACTAACAAAGTCTGCAGGGCTCGAGAACGTCGAGTCTACTCTGAAGAAGCTCACCACCGAGAAGCGCTCTCTGGTCGACCTCGGTGTCGATGCGAAGGCTAACGTCGCCAACGCCGCGAAGGCCAACGCTGACGTCGATGCCAGCGTCCTCAAGCGCGGTCTCGTTGACGCTGATGTTGCCGCCAAGGCCAACGTCGCCAACACCATCAAGGCCGATGCTGATGTTGGTGCCCACGTCCTCAAGCGCTCTCTGATCGACCTCGGTGTCGATGCCGACGCCAACATCCTTGATCAGATCAAGGCCGCTGTCGGCGCTGATGTCAAGGTCCTCAAGCGTGGCCTCATTGACGCTGATGTCGCTGCTAAGGCCAACGTTGCCAACGCCGCGGAGGCCAACGCTGACGTTGACGCCCACGTCCTCAAGCGTTCCCTCATTGAGGTTGGCGCTGATGTTGACGCAAACATCCTCGACCAGATCAAGGCCGCCGTCGGTGTTGATGCCAGCGTCCTCAAGCGTTCCCTCATCGACCTCGATGCCGATGTCGACGCCAACATCCTTGATCAGATCAAGGCCGCCGTCGGTGTTGACGCTGAGGTCCTTAAGCGTGACCTCGTCGACCTCGGCGCTGACGCCAAGGCCAACGTCCTGAACATCGTGAACACCAACGTTGACGCTGACGCCAGCGTCTTCAAGCGCTCCCTCATCGACATCGGTGCTGACGTTGACGCCAACATCCTCGACCAAATCAAGGCCGCCGTCGGTGCTGATGTCAAGGTCCTCAAGCGCGGTCTCGTCGACCTCGGCGCCGATGCCCAGGCTAATGTCGCCAACGTTGTCAACACTGATCTTGGCCTCGACGCTCACGTGCTCAAGCGCTCGATCATCGACCTTGGTGTTGACGTTGACGCCAACGTTCTCAACGCCATCAAGGCCGCCATCGGTGTTGACGCTAAGGTCCTGTAAACGAGACGACGCTAATGCCAATCTCATCCTCGCTGTCAAATAAAGCAACATGTCCCCCGATAGTCGTCTGGCTTGGGGAGCGCGCCGGTGTCAGTGTTGGGCGTCGACGGTCTCTTGATGGTCGCTGTATATAAATGATCTCGCGAATAGAAGAGATGGATATACCCCGTGAAATGTTTTGTTTTTTTTTTTTTTGCATAGAGCGCTATTATACTCTAATATGATGTTTAATCACACTTCATCTTTTACCGACTTGTATCTGTGTCTCTTTTCGGAATTGTATCGCTACAGAAGTAATATTCTGAGTAATGAGAAAGACTTCTCCTTTCAGTTCATTTTGCATTATCGATGGGACACCCTTCTGCTCATTTTTGTAAAGTCCCCGAGTGCATTTCACCCCTGTCCACGTTATGCCTCTGCAAGCAATTGGCGAAGTGACATATCATAACCCGTGACAGGGCACATATTTGGCCGACAGTAATACCCTGTAGTAATAAATATATCCGTATTGCAAAGCAGCTGCAAGGGACTGACCTCCAGATAGCATCGCACGTGGTATCACCCGCTTGATGAATATAAATTCAGCGCGCCCCATCCCCAAACTATGTCCACATATGGTGTATATCTGGCTATATGCTACATTTCAAATCGCAAATTGACTTTTTGCTTCAATGGTAGCGAAATGAGCAATACTGCGATATGTGAATTTATGCAGTTTTATGCGTGCCAAAGTTAAGCCGGAATGTGCCGCTGTGCATTTTATCCCATGCTCTTATGCGTTTCTGTACGCATAAAGTTATGCAAACCTATGCTTTCCCAATTGACCTATGTATTCAGTCGTCCACCTCTTTCCGCCTCCGGTTCAATCTTCCTCCAATATTTTTTGCCGTCACCAAATATCTCTAATTCCCATTGCATAGTCTCTCACTTTTTGGGAATATGCTGGGATCTTGTTTCTATCTTTGAGCACTACTGAGTCCCATGGAGCAATCCGTTCGAGCTAGCTTAGAAGCATCAACGTGAGATCGCCGCCATGTTACCGTCGTGTTTGTTCCATGAAGCCTGCAAGAGCCTCTTAATCTAGAGCGCAAAGCTCTTAATGAAGAGTTTATCAGGACGAGCGGGAGCCCCCTTAAAGCGGGATTACGTGAGGACGAGGACGATGAGGGATCCCACACCGGGTGGACAGATAGCTGCTTCAGACTTTCATTATCCTCACGATTCTTCAGATGAATCGCACAATGGCCAGAGACATGAAACTTAAATTGGCTACTTTTACTCAGACGACGAGGAATATTGCCTGATCAGAATCATCAACCCATGGAAGCGCGCACCGCGCAAGCTGTCCTTGGATTGGTTCCGGAGTCCAGCCAGGCGCGTTACCGGAAGGGGCCGAGCGAAGTATTGCACAGTGAGTGAATTGCACTTTAAACGCATCAACAGCAGGGGTAGAGGGAAGAAGACGTCCATATCTTTGGAGGTTGTGCCGCAATCTAACGCCGCCGTTTCCACCCATCGCATAATAACAATATTAAGCTTGTTAAGACGATACCGCATGTACCTTAGTTGTGGTCTAGATTGACCACTTATGATAATCAATCCATCACCTTCATAGCTTAATTATTCTCAATATGCTCCTCCTCGGTGCCAATCTTATCCTGGCTTGCCTGTCCCGATACATTCACATGCTTCATAATCCCAGTGTCCGCCACAATGCTAACGTGCCTATGCTTCTTCCTCTCCTTTGCCAGCTTCTTGGACAGTTCCACCGGCCCCTTATCCGGGTTAGTAAACAGGAAATCGATCTCCTCAAGCGTCATTTTAGCTGTCTCAGGATAAAAGAAGTAGACAAGCGGTGCAAAGACAAAGTTAGTGCACATGAAGATCAAATATGCCTTCCATTGCAGCCGGTTGATGATGACAGGGGTGATCATAACAACAAAGAAATTCTAAGAGTCTGAAATTAGCAAAACAAAATATGTTATACTGGTAGTGCTTGTATATGGAGCATACCCAGATCCAGTTAGACGATACCCCAATTGCTGTTCCCTTGGATCGTGCATGCAGTGGCAAGATCTCTGGTACATAGCACCATGGAATACAGTTGACAGACGCTCCATCTATCAGCATATATAGAAAGAAAAAGGCAACTGCGGCTGATGCTGTGGAGTGCTCATTGGGCTGGCCCTTGAAGCTGAGCAGGATTGCCACCATCATCATGCAAACGCCCATTCCAAGCACACCCCATATCATGGGCCGGCGTCGTCCAACTCGGTCCGCAAAGATAGTAGGGAACGCACTGCCAACAGCAAACATGATCTGCACACATCCGCCAATAACTTGTGAGAGGTTCTTGCTGAGGCCGACGTTGGAGTTAAGGACGGTTGGGATGTAGTATCTACATGATTCATCAGTATACACTCAAAGTGATAACAATTGGTGCGTACACGACGAGGTTGATCCCTCCCATTTGGTTCATAAACTGCATTCCGTAGGCTAAGAGACTGGACAAGGATTAGTTAAATAGTAGGTGTTAATTTGGACAACATTTACATTCTGTAACCAGTCGACAGTTCGTCGCGCTTGAAGATATGCCTGTACGAGTCAGTTATGCATTCAACTTGGTAGCGCACGATGCAACTTGCCTCCACTTGAATTCTCCATTCATTGACTCCACAGACATTGCTTCAAAGATCTCTGCCTGTTCAGCTCGAATCTTTGGGTCATCTTCTGGCAAACCATGGACATCACTAAGGATGTGCAGGGCCTCCTCATGTCGTCCCACATTGTAGTAAAATCGCGGTGATTCAGGAAGACCGAAAACAAGTGCAATGACTATCTTCAAACTGTTAGACACGGCGTCATACCCTATCCAAAATTGAGAACTTACAAATGCAAATATCATCTGGCATGCAACTGGTAGTCGCCACGCGATCGGCCCTCCAACAAAGCTCATCCCATAATCAAAGAAGTAACTGAGGCAGTATCAGTATTATCTCCTTTGAACAACATGCACAGCCCATCCTACCTGATCACAATCCCCACGGCCACAAGCATGGGCTCGCTGCACAGTAGCTTACCTCGCTTACTGGCCTCCGACAGCTCCGCCTGATACATGGGTACCGTTGACGTTTCGATCCCAGTACCAATCCCCGTCACGAATCGGCCAACCATCATGTGTGGGACTGTATACGCCGAGCACTGCAGGGTAGCACCAATCTGCAGCGCTGGTTAATCAGAGTACTCCATCAGAGGCCTAGCAAACTCACAATAACCCAAGCCATTGCAAACCACATACTGCGTCGCCGTCCCAGTATATCACCTGTCATGAAGTTCACAACACACCCGGCAAAGCACCCCAGATTGTAAACTGAGACGATAATACCTGTCAGACTGTCGTTCGGTTGGCCCATTGTACGGAGGAAGTCGTCGTTTTCTATAATTCCGGAGAAGACACCTTGATCATAGCCTGAATATGGGTCAGTGATAACAGGCGAAAAAAAAAAAAAAAAAGCCAGATTAATGGCTTACCAAAAAGCATGAATGCCATCGAGCAGGCTATCCAGATGGCCGCTTGGAGGGACACTCCAGTCCCAAAAATGTTGACCTTTGGCATTGTTTGAATTTTTCTTCCTTTTTTGGTTGAATGTAGGTTAAATGGCTTTTGCGCGGAACATACTCCGACGAGAGGAGGAAGCAAAGCAAAGCAATACAAAAGCAATGCATTCTTATATGACTGGACTATGCCCGGGTCAACCATGCATCCACAGCCGTAACACACGAGATATCAGAGAATTTGTCCCCAGCGATGTAGATCTTAGATGGAGCAATAGGAAATGTCTCCTGTCCGAATTTGGCAATCTGAGCCACAAATTTCCCCGGGCTTTTGGCTCCGCACTTGCCCGGCTCCGCCTCCACACAACGCTAAACCCAATATCTTTTGTGGAGATTCGGTCCTTCTCCGGCTCGTTTCAAGGCTCAACAGCTTCCTAATTTTCCGCTGCTGCCCGGCGTTTAGCCGGACAGGTCACAGTGCCTGAAGCCATTTTTTTTCTGCTTCGCAACACCCGTTTTTGTTTTATTCATAGTAGGAGGACGACAGCCATGAACACCTCGGTCGAGCAAGAACTACTGGCTACAAAGCATGCTGCAATTCCCATTGAGACCCCTCGGAAAAGACGGCGTATAACGAACCCGCATACCTCACTTCCTTCGAATGATGACCGGCCACCCTGGCTTGACTTGCAGTCGCAGCCGCCATTCCTGCCGCCCGCAGATCCTCTTCACTCCCCGGCGGCCGGCGGCCAGCAGGCAGACTGCTTCTCGCCGGATCCCGGGTTTCTTGCCTCGCAGGAAGAATTGCGCTGCATAATTTTCTCCCTGGCTCATTCCGCTATACCAACAGGGGCGACAAGCCCGGATGCTCTCAATCTTGATAAAGTGGGGGATGCAGCATCCTCTTCATCGCAGCCTCACCACGTATACAGAGACTCGCTCCGTTCCTGCAGGCGGATTGAATATTTGAAGAACTACGTAGCAGAAGTCGCACCATGGGTGAGTGCATGGCGTGCTTGTATACTTACGTGTAGGGATAGTTCCAATTAACATTGACGTTTAATTAGCTCGATATGTTCGATTCGCAGTGCACTTTCCGCCAGCAGCTCCCTGCCCTGGCGCAGACTTTCCCTGCACTCTCCTATGCCATCTTAGCTATCTCTGCTCGGCAAATGGAGCGCAAACAGGGAATTTGGGATCTTGTGGACAGTCTCGAGCTATATCAGGAAGCCATCACGCTGCTGAGCCCGGTCCTTCAGGTGCGTGACCCTAGAATTGTCGCGGCTTGTGTACTTCTTTGCTGCTTGGAGATGATGTCCGCGCGAGCCCAGGACTGGCGGCGCCATCTCGAGGGATGTGCGGCTCTATTCGATGCATTCAGAATCCATGGGTTTAGCAACGGGTTGTTACGGGCCGTGTTCTGGTGCTATGCTCGGATGGGTGAGTAGTTTGATCGCTATTGCATTTGCTTGTTCCAAAGATAGGAAAATCGATGGTCTGACCATTCCAGATCTTTGCGGAGCTCTAATTTCAGATGGCACCCAAACTACGCTTTTGGATCCTTCCAAGTGGTTGCCCCCAGGCAAGCAATACGAGGATGCATATCAGTTGTTTCACGATGACCAATCTCCCGACATGCACGCCAATTACGCCGTGTATTTGTCAGTGAAAGTGACTGAACTCATCTCGGATCGCACGAAATTTGTTGAATTGGGCGAGGAAAACGGGTGTACCCCAGAGCAATTCTCGTCCCGGTGGATTATACTGTGGAGCGACCTCCAAAATTGGCTTGCTGAACGGCCCGCCGAGCTGCTGCCAATTCAGATTGTTGACCACAAGCCTTTTCCACATATTCTCTTCATTCACTGGGCTGCCATTTCCTCAAACCAACTATACCACACGGCATGCATCTTGTTGCTTGAAATGATGCCAAAAAACATCCACCTACCGCGAACGTCGAGTCTGTCTCTATTATGGCACGCACGACATATTGTCGGCATCTCCCTGGTGAATTCGCACCACGGGTGCTTGAACAATGCCATCCAACCGCTGTGGATTGCGGGGAGGCTATTCAGTCATTCGTCGGAGCACGAACGAATTATTCAACTAATTCAAGACATCGAAGCTGAGACAGGGTGGGGGACATGCTGGCGCATTCGTGACTTGGAAATGGCGTGGGGTTACAGCCCTCGTCGAAAACCGGGAATGGGCGGTCCATTTCCCAACGCATCTGATGGAGAAACAAATGCCGTCTGAGTGAGGACAAACAATGTATACATTCAATTGCCTTCCAAGAACGTCCAATATTCGTGCAGTCGTGTCAGATATTCACCGATATCCCAGCCCGTAATCTTGCGGATGCGATAGTATCCTTGGAGAATTTCTCTCTGTTGAGACTCATGCGTCATGTGTCTCGCTGCGACAAGAAACGATGCAAGAAGACAAGGATCCCAACACTCACGGCGATCATTGTTGATGGCAATACCACAGATACGTTGCGCATGCCACAACGGTGACAGAGCCAGGGAGTGAAGACTGCCCAGAAGAATCGTACGTGGTTTGCACTGGAGTAATATCAGCATTGTCGTATGATAAAGCTGATTACATAACGATCCCGTCCCATTGGTAAACAGCAACATTGGAAATTCGCCCTCGGGATTGGAGTTAACATCATTTTTATCAATTTCCACCACTGGTCGGAACTCCTGTGGCCGCAATTGGTACCAATGAGCAACTTCTTCAAATGCCTGCAGCCAGTCTCTAACTAGGTCATGCGAGGCCGACGACGGTTGCGGGATGATATCCAAATGATACAATTTCAGAGCTTTCCCGCATAGCCAGAGAATGGTATGCGCATAATGGCAAACTCTCTCGTATGTGTTCTCAGAACGACGAAGGACAGGCAGATTGGGAATTGGCTCCATAGGAAGTGGGACCCGGTTGGGGGTACTATTGGCTAATGCGATGCTCAAGTCTACTGTTATGTTAGCAACAAGCTAGTTAGAATAGACTACTTTATTTCGGGCAGGATCAAACCTAAGCGTAAATACATCCAATAGATCGTCGATATAATATTGTCGCTAAAGGCGTGTTTGGCAAGAGAACGAAAAAGAGTCAGGTCGCCCCTATCAGTATGCTTCCAAGTCTCCGACGCATTCGTGACAAAAGATCGTACTTCCTCGAGCACCAAGTAGAGGGTTTCCTCCGTTGAAGTCGAATACAGACCGGGCTGATGTGCAGCATTATTGGCTGGGATAGTATGCACACCTTTATCTCGCTCCATGACGCATGCGTCTGAAAGCCTCATTATTGCCGAATGGATGCGGTCGGATCCCATTGCCATCTGGAGTACAGTAGTCCCAAATGGTTGTCTCAAATCACAGATATCAAGCTTTGAAGGAATTTGAGCGTTAGATGGGAGGCTTGTAGAGCTTATGGTTGTATTGAGAATCATGCTTACCCAAGGAGCCACGCTGTAGCGATAGTGGCGCAAAAGCTCAAGCCCAAAATCTGCAGGCAGAATATTGGCATCAGCGAGAGTGGAGGATGGCGTTTCAGACACAGAAATTGTTATATGCTCCTCATCTAGATCACTCGAATGTTTGCCCGAGGCTGGAGGATCTCTAGTCCCAAGCGGATGTCGGGATATTGTCGTTGGTGGTGTAACATTTGAATGGATTGCCGGCGGAGAGACGGTCGTTGAAACACAATGCCTAATATCGCTTGTCCCCAAAGTCAGTAGGCCGTGAATGGCAAACTCATCTTGGCCACTAAAAGTAGAATCTCCACTTCTCAGGCCAGGTGCAGCAGGCTGGAGATGCCTCTCAGTTTCCTGATTGTCGTCACTCCAAGGAGCAGGGGTTGGGGTCTCTCGAGAAAGGTCATCATTGGCATCCTTGCCATTCAAATCCTGTCCACGTTGCGATTCAGTTGTAACACTTTTGCCATCCCTCAACGGCAGCGTGCCATCCACAGAAGAATCAGCCGACATGACTGCTGTAGGGGGCGGCGAGTCCGCCGGTGCATCGCTGCTCATGCGTGGATTCTCATTGACAAACTAGCCAAGGACAGTTAACATCGTTGAGCAGCTATCAAATGTATAACACAAGTCTCACGTGGAACTTGTTATGTTTTCCATCGGTCATGGGCGTAGGTAATTCTTCCGCAGCCACTGTGTGCATATTCTTTGGTAGAAAGCTCACTTGGAGGCCATATTGGCAGTCCAAGTTCTTGCCAATGCAATTTTGGCAGTGCGGCTTTGCTTCATCACCTGTCAAGGAAGGATCAGTATTGCTTCCCTGGGCTTCAACAGTCAGATAATCACTCACACTTGCGCCGTCGTGTTCGACATGGCAGACATCCCGTCCTGCATCTAGTGGATCTCATTGGGATGGACAATACTTTCGCTTACGAATATCCAGGAAATTAAATGCAAGTTAACAGACAAGTCAGGATACCGACCGGTTGTTAATTCGGCCAGAAAAAATCGGGAAAGTGCAAGCGTCAAAATTGCTTAATTGGGAAGTGAAATTAGTTAACGTTAACTACTCCGCTTTTCTTAGTAATTATTTCCCCGGATCCTATGTAGCGGCCTTTCTCGTTGGCTCGCCTATTCTCCTGTAAACTACTTCCCCCTTGGGGCATGGCGAGAGAATAATTTACATCATTATATAGAAATTCGATATTTTATAAGATCCTAGAGACCAGGGTCTGGCTAACAAGAGTTCACATTTTCTCTGCATTTATCATGGCTTGGAAAATTCCATGTCCGCTATCGATGAGCATTAGAGAACATATTTTTTGGGAAGCACAATTCTTAAGTCGTCTAATAATACATCGCTTTACAATGTCGCCTCCACTTCGTCCACGACCAACACCTTGATACTGCCATTGCGAGTGTCTGAACAGAAATGGAGTGCATCCACAGCTTTCTCCAGTGGAAACACATGCGATACTAATTTCCCCAAGTCTAGGATCCCTCCGCTCAAGCATGCAATTCCTGGAGCCCATGTGTCGTGGTACCGGTTAATGAATTTTAAATCGATCTGTTGATACATCGTTAGGACATAATTTTTTCCTCACGACTGTGGTCGATAAGCAAACTCACCTCTGCCAATGACATATGCATGAACGGCAGGTTGTTCATAATCGCTTTGCCCACTCCGATGACCACAACTGATCCCCCCCTCCGAGCAGTATACGCGGCGGTGCATACGCTGCTCTCAACCCCGGTGCATTCCAACACCGTCTCAGGCGCGTAATACTCCTCGTCTCCAAAGAGGTTTCGAATTCCGACGGCGTTTCCTTGTGCATCTAACGACGGATCGACCTGGTATGTCATGCAGCTGGGCACGAACTCCTTTGCGAATGCAAGCCGGCGCGGTTCGAGGTCTGTGACCACGACGGGATGAGCGCCTGACGCACGGGCTGCGGCCAATGCTATCAAACCAATAGGACCGGCACCGCACACGACCACACCGCGTCCGAGAGTGAGTTCAGCGGTATGTATACCATGCATTGCAACAGAGAGAGGCTCCAGCATGGCACCTTCAGCGTAACTGACGTTATCTGGAAGCCTGAAAGGCGCGAAAGGAAAGCTATATCAGTCATTTGTTGTTTGTATTTCAATGATAGGGCAACATACTTGTGGAGCCATTTCGCCGGATGGATCTTGTACCGCTGCATAGTTCCATCATAAGGGTAAACACCAGCAAACTGCACATCGTCACAGAGATTGTAGCGACCATCGCGACAAAGAAAGCAGTTTCCACAGGGAACGCCTGGTTCGACAGCTACTCGGTCGCCTATTCGTAAGTGTCAGCCCAGCAGTGCAATTTTGCTAATACAAGTACTGTCGTGACGGACCAGGTTTGAGATTCGTCACTCCTGAGCCACACCTCAGCACAACACCCGCTGCTTCATGGCCCAGTATACAATCACCTTCGAATACGAGGGATCCGATGCGTCCCGTCTTCCAGAAATGGATATCGGACCTGTTGCAGGCGAGTTTGAGTTAGCGAGAAAAAGCCTGATTCTCTCCCTTTACTTCTCCGGTCTGTCGACATACCCGCAGATACCAGTTGCCTTGATTTGAAGCAGCACTTCTCCTTCCTCGGGCGCAAACACGGGCGCCTCCACTTGCTTTAATGTCTGGTCTGCCGTCGCTTGCAGAGAAGGGTTGGGAAGTGGTGGTTTTATTAGAGTGCTATGTGTCTGTTTCTTAAGGGCATGGCCATGAGGAGCAACATGAGGCGCTTCAGTCACCATCTCTGATGGGGCCATATTTGTAGACAAAAGCTGGTCGAATGCTGTAGTCAATGGGGCTGATTAAAAAAACGGAAAATTTCTGGGAAAAAGGAATAAGAACCCAAGGAAGCATATAATCTTAAGTAGGTCTTGGATGAATGAGTGTGATATTACCATAGTCGTGCGGCTCTCAAGGTAACCGGTGGCTCTAGTTACCCGATTGGGAAGCCATCCTCTACTCCGTGAAGCAGGTCTCTCAGGATATTGCACCCACACCAGGCATAGCGGCTCTCATTCCAATTGTAGCTTCCCGAGATACCCCAGGGTAGAATTCCAGGTCTCTCATTGTACCCCAGAGTAAGGATAGGCAAACACGCGACGAAGTCAATAGTTCCTTATACATTTTATGCATTCGCATAAAGTTATGCATTGACGCCCTCGCTTATTACCCGGAGCTTAAGACAGTTCAGCAATTTCTTTGTATGGACCGGGACTGAGGCAATCTACTTTTCATAATATGTATTATTTGGCACAACAAGGAATAGAGCATAGAGAGCATGACTCCTCAGCAAGGACAGGGCTCAAATGAGAGAGCCGTGCATTGAACATGGCTTTCTGGTTGACAATTATCGATTGATCCATCACTGTGAAAACCTATGGTAGAAGTGTGCCGTATAGGAGCAGATGATTTCTTCCTCAAGGCACCAAGTATAGAAAATCCTACCTTCAGATGAATCTGCTTCGAATTGATCATTAAGGGTATGCAACACTTCGTACATAGTTTCCAAACCCAGCAATACAACCAAGCCGTCCCCGGTGAAAAAAGGCCCACAGATAACCATCAGATAGACCTTGAGCGCAATCGTCGGTATCATCATCCGACTCCCCACGTATTCACTCATGCAACCACCCTAAAGCCTCCCGTCTCCGCTATCTTACCGTGGTCCGATTCACTCTTCCTATAGTCGTCTTCGTTCATGGCTAAGCTCCTCTCCATTATTCGCTTATTTAAATAACGCGCTCCTGTCCGTCCGGCGCCTGGCAATACACATGTTTGATTCTGTATTTATCTCGTCAAATACTTCAATCCACCAAGGACAACTGGTCCGGAACAGGATGAAATGACCCTACGATAATGTGGTGCCTGTCTTTGAGCATGTCAGTAAAGGAACACTAATTACTGAGTATTGTATATTTACGATGACATTAGCAGTCAAAGCTAGTACTGGTCACCTCGATTTGGGGGCCTCCTCTGACACAGTTCCAGATTAGCTGAGTTCACCAAAAAGGAAAAGGAATCCACGAAGAAACCATGAAAAAGATGTCAGAAGCAACGAGTAAGTCTCCCTTGACGTTGAGGTGGATGATGTCTCGTTTTTGACCCAGTGCCGTACCCGTGAGAGGACAATTGAAAATTCGCCGAATCGGAAGGCTACAACGATGTAGCGCATATATTCTCCTTTGCAATTTTCATGAGATGCGAGAAGATTTGTGGCAGTTTCGGAAGCTCTTGGAGTTATTTTGGCCCACAGAACGGGTTCAACAGTCTGAACTGACTACCCAACCCTCACGTATATATCCACATAACATCTACCAGCATTATTGTCGTATAGCGGCTGTAGGGTCTTGGAATGGTGATACATCGTGCAACGCGCTGTGTGTCTAATCTTCTGTCCACAGATACTTTGGCAATGGCCTGTTCGCTCTGATGCCCATAGAGGCAACACAGACAGAGCTGAAGGTGTAGATTGTTTTAGTTAAATGAAATTAACACTAGGTACCATGTTGCCCTGGCAGAGGTTTACCAGGTCCATGCATAAATCTATATAAGAAAATGGCAGATGAAATAGAGCCATCCGGTGACATAATCACCTTCATCGCCTATGACCTGGTGGAGTACCTACTCGCATATAGAAAAGCTTTTACCCCATCCAAGTTTACTTGACTGACAGTAATACCTGTAGTTCAAAATGTCCTTGGAAGAACTGATCCTCGGTCGATTAGTATTGAATTGGTTCCCCTTGCATCGTATGAGAGCTGCAAGCATTACCACGGTCATTATCTTCAGATAAGTCGTCATCGCTATCCTAGGTATCATCATCTGACGATTCGTCCTCTGACTCACAACGATCCCCACCTTTCCTTGCACTAGCGATAGCCGCAACCAGCTGTACATACCATAACACTTCCAACAAGTCCCAGTCTGGGAGAGGACATTCCTCGGGAACCTCCGTCCTGAGCATTATAGAGTCGCCTGATCTCACCGTCCTCTCCGTTTGATAGTGCCATAACTTGATTTATCCATCATTCCAGGTAATTCATCACCAAAATTTAGTATCTGATCCGGGGGCTCGCCAAGGCTTACTCTGCTGTGTCCCCGCATTTTCCAATTCATCCAGAAAAACTGAATAGTAGGCTGTGCTTTATCTGTGACATTTCAACTGGCCCCAATGCCAAGAGACCCTTTGCCCAATACCGATGGACAGTGGGGGTCAGGCATAGCATGTTCGCAGGACTCTCAGCCTTAGCAATTAGGGCGGAATTCTTCCATCGGTGGACCGTTGCAAAGGGAAAGAAATATTTGAGTATGTTCCAGAAGAAAACTACACCTTGTCCAGTTCGTATTCCTTCATGGATGATGGGTAAATGCCCGCGATCTCGACTGGACCTTTCCCTTTTGTAGTGGTGCAGTCTTTTTCTCCCGTGCGAAGCACTGTGTGCAAATTATTAGTTATATAATAATTTCTGTAGTTATTTATCTCGGAGTGACTTATCTGTCCCACGGCGCTTGAACCCAAACATGGCGATGCGGGAATATCTGGACCGTTCCCAAATGCTTCGAGCTCCCGGGAGTCCCTGGAATTTGAACTATTAGTAAGTGTTACTTGTTGCCTTCATGGTAATGCAAGTGGGAAAGCCAGGGAAGGGGTGGAAGGAAAATGGGGGGAAAACATACAAGTCCCAGATACCCGAGTAGTGAATGTCAGAGCACCAAAGGTCATCACAAAGTAATGAGAATTTGCCTGTTTGCTGTCAGAGACCAACAACCTTGCACAAAAATCGTGCGAATGTTACTTTCGGGCTTTATGTGCCGACTCCTAACGACACTAACTTCTTAGCCAAACACTGCAATTCGAAAAGAGTAGTCACCCGGTAGCGCAGGAGAATGATTTAACAATGTGCCAACCATAAAAAGAGCAAGAGAAACCAGTTGAAAGCCCAGAGTAAATTTGGCAGTCATAATCATCATTTAGCAAACGCCTTTCCTTCTTTCTGGGCATGGTACGGACAACTGAAGCATATATACACGCCGCAAACATCTGACCTTCTCGCCTCCAATCACACCTGGTTCTTGTCTGAGATGTCAAAGCCATATCCCACTCGAACGCGCTTAACCAGAATTTTATACCGTGTTTCATGTTCAATGCGTGGACTAGATTCTCGGTGATACGATCTTCAGCCTTATGAGGCGGGCCAAGAGCCTCACGCGGTGTTCATTGTTACTAATTTCGGAATGGCCGTATTCCTGAGCTTTTGACTTTCTCCGGTGCTTTATTGCAGTAGCATGGAGAGCTATGCTTAAAATTGCTTCAACGGGGAAAAGGGATGTTTTCAAAGACACGAAGTTGAAGATTAACAGTGAGTGATCGCAGTTCAGTGCCAGTTGGCCATGCTAGATACTGACCCCAATAGATGATCTCCGGATTGCGCGTTTGGCATCCCTGCTTACGGGGGAGGAATCCAGGACCAACGAGAACCACAACCTCGAAGATACCAAAGACTGGTTCGCAGCTAGGGCTTACGAGCGATCGCGGCGGAACACTCGTTTCTCTGAGAGAAAGCGTGCTATCCATACCTCGCCGTCGGGGTAGAGCACCTTTGATTAGACCGTCACGTGTCATGCTTTCAGGACAGCAGTATTCTGATTGGGAGGCCGCATCAACTCACAAGGGACTGCTGCCGTACTGACGATAATGGCAGGACTGATCGCATGACCATGCCCAGGTTTTTGATGCTCTGCCTTGCGACAATTATATCTCTCTATCTCGGAGCGTTCCTCCCTTACCATACCTTTAAGGTCATTATTGTCGTATTCCGCAACCAACGGCTTGACAAAGTCCATATACAGTCCAGGATCCCGGCTACTCAGGACCAACGACCTCAGTCTACAGGAATGCAGACTTTACTATATGCTCTCTACTCCTGTGTCCTTTCACGATGGTCAGTATAGCTGAGCTCAGGTGCGCCCAGCGTAACTGTGGATGCCCCGATGAGAAACTATTGGAATCAAGCTTTATGGCTTTCATTTAGAGCAAGGGATACGCTGTTTTATTGCATACCGGAGGAGCTGAATGTTGATATATCAAATGACGGTCAGCACGAAATTCATTCGGGAAATGTCACCGTGCGCATTGTGCATTCCAACAGTATAAAATAGTGAGGTATCTCCTGGCATAGTATATACACCGCATAGATCTACCCCACACATGCCTGCCCAACTTGCAAGTCGTCAGACAAACAAGACCAACATGAAGATCGCGGCTTTCACGCTTCTCGCTGTCTTGAGAGTGGCCCTTGCTATGGCTCCCGAGCCAGTAAGTACTCTGCACATTACGCTCATGCTATGCGAAATACTAATCGCCGTAGCCTCGTCACGGCCCCCTGAGTGGATCATCCGAAGTTGAGCCGGTTGTTCTAGGACCGGGCCCGGTTATACCGGGAGATACGGAGGCGTTTGAAAGCGATTAAATATAACTGTAAAATAGAGCAGCCTAGTCGGAACCCGGAATGGAGAATAGCGGTAGAAATAAATCCGGCGATCCTCAGCCCTATAAGGCGCGCCAAGAGCCCCACGACATCTTCATCAATACCCGTTTAGGAATGGCCGCATTCCTGGCCTGTTCTCTTTTCTCCCCTTTCCTTTCTTTCTTCTCTTCTTCATTCCTTTCACATCTCTACACTCAACATCGCCATGCCATAATGGCATCCGAATTATCTTCCCTAGAAGCTCCTCCCGTCGTCCCCAAGTTTATCCGCGCCGAAAGCGACCTTACCTGGCACTCGTCCCTCTCCTTCCCAACCCCGACCGACTACTTTTCCAGCCATGTCCCGCCCGACCACCACGTGTCCCTCGTCCGATCGCACAAAAAGAAATATATCAAGAAGAATAAGCCGTACCGTCTCGTCCGCCAGCAACAAATCAAAAACAGCCTCCTTGCCGGTGTCGGATACCTCGAGCTCGCCAACGCGGGTGATTTTGCTGCCAATGTGTGGAACCAGATCCCTGTTCCTAAACATGCGATGATACTTATGGCTATTGGGGGGCCAATTGCGCTGAGCATGACGTTCTTCGCGGTGCGGGATTTCTACCTGAGTTACCAGAATGTGCGGTTACTGCGGGCGGAAAGGGAAGATTTGGTTGCTCTGCGGGAGAGACTATCGACGTCTCCGGAGGAGAAGGATGGGGAGCTTATACGGGTCTTGGATAGCCGGTTGGGCGTGGGAATAAGAGAGTTGGGTACTGAGATGGTCGATCGGATAGTTATGGATATGTTGATGGGCCTGGGCGCGTTGATGGTCGGGGTGGGTACGATAATGGCAATTTTCGGGGCCAATCCGCGGGTTTTCAAGGCGAGCAATTTGCTTTCAGGATACGTGGGTAATTCCATGGCTGCGGTTTTTGGGCTGTTCAATGCCATATGGTCGGCGGTTCTGGTATGGCGGTTTCAGCTTCACGACAGGGCATGTCAGCGGTGCAATGATACGACTCGTTACATGCTTACCGCCCAACAAAAACAACGGCTGCGGACTCGCTTTCGTCGGTTTCAATGGCATGCCATTACGAACGCTGTAAATGGCTTGGTCGCTGGCGCAGCGTCAATGGTTACTGCAACGCGGTGGTGGGGATACGTCGTCCTGATACCGTGCATCATCTCCCTCATCCTCTGCAATTACTACTGGCGCTACAAGCTTGGCTACGACAGGCCTATAATATCCTCTTCGTCTTCGACTCTAAAAATCGACCATGTCATTACCGGTACCTTGCCTCCTTTGCTGGCCGATCTATCCTACGTCTCCGCCGTCCACGACGCCCTCGCCCAGTCGTCACCCACGGCCCTACCCAGGACTGTGGTAAACCTTTGCTCTCTCGAGTCCTTGATCTCCTTCATCGCGCAAAACCACATGTTCGAGTCGTTCTGCGAATGGCTCTTGCAAGAGGACCAATCGGTTATCGCCATGTTGGTCGGAGATGCACCCTCAGTCGATCCACAGGGCCAGATAACCCTTTCACCAAAGCATTTTGTACAAGGATACGGTGCCTCGAACGAACCGGACGCTGAGCTTGCGAAGTTACTACTAGAACGGGCACGGGGATTCTTAAAGGCTGTTGGGAGGAAAGTCTTCTCATACCGCGAGCGGTATTTACTAGAATTAGTTGGATATGCGGTTTGGCAGGAACAAACTGGGTCTTGTTCATAGACTCCTCGACGCTGTGCCGTCGATCTGATATAGTACAGTTGGTTTATATGTGCAGAGCACAACATTATACTAATATCATTGCATATAGCATCGCAAAATCTAATATATCCTCTATCACTCTACTCTATACATCAAATCACTCAAACCACGTACCCCAGCGGGAGACTAGAAACTAAACAGCCCACTCCTCCTCTTCCCATACGGATAAACAATCAATGCCGCCAAAAACAAACCAATCGTAATCCCAATCGCAACCTGTATCATCCCAAACCCCAAATTCGTCACACGTGTATCCCCTCCCCCGCCACTCCCACCACCACCTTTCTGCCCCACACTCGACCGTATCTGATCCGCAGAATGAAGCCCCGAGATCAGACTACCCGTCGCTGCAAGACCACTCGGGACTAACACAAATATACCAGGGAGGATAGCAGTCGCTGCGTGTCCGTGCCACAAGCGAGAGTACAAGTTCCCGCATACACCAACGGTAAACGCACCGACTGTGTTTGCAACCTGACTGTTTGACCCAAGTGTCTCTGTGCAGAAGTAATTCGTTACATACCCCGCCAGCGCGATAACCAGCATCGGCGGAATCTGCTTAAACCGCCCCTGATTAATAATAACCAGCCAGACGACCATAATCGCGACGAACGGGAATCGCTGCACATAGGGATTCTTGAAGGCTCCTGTTTTCGAGCACTGGGTCTCAGACGTCGCGCCGGGGTCGATGAGCCCGTATATTGTCGTTCCGACTGTTATACCATACCCAAGGAAGAGAGAGTAGATGATTGCGTAGACCATGCGGATGGAGCCGGCGGCTATTTGGTGTGATTGGAGTTCGAGGGAGGAACAGAGGACGAGGAAACCCGGGAGGATTAGTGCGATGGAGGATTGTGAGATGGCGGAGAAGCAGAAGAGGAATTCGGAGTTGTGTCTGATAGATCCGAAGGCGCGGGCTAGGAAGGATGTGAGGACCGAGCCGGTGACTTCGAAGACATTAGAGTAGAGGACTGAACGGGGTGCAATGACATGCTGCATGACTGCTAGGAGACAGCCGTTAATAAAGATGATGGGGAGATCGATTGGTCTGGCGTCGAAGGCGAAGGGACCGACTGACGCTGTTGCGAGGCCGTAGACGAAGACGACGATGTATTTGTTGAAGCGGGGTTTCTTTTTCATGATTTCTTCTAGTTCTTGTATAGCCTCTTCAACGCCATAGATGTCATGGACGACGTTTTTGTACACCGCGTGCGTGTTTGCTAGTTGGCCTAGGTCGATACCCTGTGCTACGCGGACGAGTTTTACCTCTGTTGTCCGCGTCGACGGGTCGTCAAAGGACATTATCATGCACCCCGGGAGATAGAGGTACTGGCTATCTACTTCGAGCACTTTTGCTGTCATTTGCATGTATTCTTCAAGACGGTGTGTCGGCGCGCCGAATTTCATGAGTGCCCTGCAGAGCTGCATGATGTATCTCTGGCGGGCAATGATCTCGGCAATGTGGATTGTGACGCGGATCTCGTCTTCTAGTCTTTTGTGGTCTGGTTGTTTGGATTGGCGCTTTGATGCTGCGGAGAGGGACTCGTTGCCGACTGGTGTGCTTGTTCCGCTTCTGGCCTGTGACCCTAAGGTTGTTGTGGAGAGGTTTTGTTGCTTTTTGTACCATTTTGGTCGGTCTTTGCGAGGTGTTGTTGCCCCCGATGCGACGGGGGTGGATGCTTCGCTTGACGACCGTCCTCCTGGTCCTCCGCCGTCTTGTTGTGGGTTGTTGAGCTTCATTAGTTGGGAGAGGACACCGCCGCCGCCGGAGCGGTAGCGTAAGCCCGAGTCAATTCCTGATCCCGTGTCTTGGATTTCTGAGCCTTGGTGTGGGTAGGGTTTACCGCGGGCGTTGCGGCGATGCGCGGATTGGTCCTGGTTGAGTTCTCGGACGAGTCGATGCGCTTCGGAATTCGCAGTTGCATGCTGTTTCTTTTTCTCCTCATGAGATTTGTGTTTGTCATCCGTGACATCTGACACGGGAACTTCGCCTCCACCACCCCAATCAGCATGATAAACTCCCGGGTTTAAATCGTCACCACCATGCTCTTCCCGTCCCAGCATAGCCAGAAACTTGACTGTTTTCCTCTTCATCGCATCATACGTAGCCTTAGCGCGATCCTTGAAACCCTGCTCAGCTTCCTCCGCCTCGCTTTCGATTTCATGTTCTGCTTTCTTTCCCACACTTTCTTTATGTGGCGACTCCTCTGCCTCCGTCGTCCGCTGGCTCAGCGGGATATCAGCAACATCTGCAGACCCATGCTCGAACGGCGTCGACGGCCGATGCGGTTGTTCGTGCTTTTTTGTCTTCTCCGCCTCCGTCCGCTCATCTTCTGACGAAGGACTCCTCGGTGGATTCTGCTGGAATCCTGCATTGGACTTAAACCGTACGCGCTGACCGCGCGGTGACCTTTGGATAGGAGAGTATGGTTGTTGATATTGGGGACTGGATGTTCGCGGTTGCTGCTCTTCCCGCTTGGGACTGGGAGGGGTAGGGCGCGATGATGGCTCTCCTTGTTCTGGTTCTGGTGGTGGTTGTGGTTGTTGATCGTCTTGGCGGAGTTCTTGCTTTGGCATCCCTTGTTCGCGGGGGGTGTCGTCGGAGCCTCCGCGGAGGCTGCTCTCCGTGCTGGATTGACTGCGGTAGCTGAGGAGGGAGCCTGCGCTGCCTTTGCGGTCGGACATTTCACTCGATACGACTCGGTTAGTTGCTTTTGGGTGATGAGGTTTATCCTAGGTCTACATAGGTCAGTAACAGCCACCGATTATAGTCTGTTCAACATACTAGTGCCCTCGCCTTCCGATACAAAACGGACACATCACCTCCCGCGAGGATCGTGTGTATGTACAAAGCACAGAAAACAGCTCAAAAGGGAGCAGCGATGCCTGATAGAAAGAAACTGATAAATTCATCCTTGCCCCAAGGTATATTCTGTGTGTAAAATGCTAGCCACCACTACAGAAATGTCGCCATTGTTTTTATCATCACGATGCGTCGAGACCGCCCTGGCGGACGTTTCGTTGATGTCAGCGGCGGATGTAGGTGGACCCGTGGATCTGCTAGACCTGGTAATCTATCAATAGGGCGATGGTGTCAGGGAAAGTAAAAGGGACACAGTTTTAATAAGATAGAAGTCTATGATGCTGGCAGGTGCGTACTCGGTGTTGTTGAAAAGAAGGGATATTTCCGACTTGCCACCAATTTGGGGATTTTGAATGATGGTTTGGTTTGGCATGTGCTATAGGAGTAAGCTTAGTTGCTTTCTGCTTTTTAGAGCTTGATAGTTGTTAGCACCACACCCGCCGCTGATGCAACGTCAGTTCCATGGATCGAGGTGGCATGCTGGTGGATCTGAATCCGGTTGGCTTCCATGGCGGTTTATGTAGATAGCTGATTATGTACTTGGTAGTTGGGATACAGTTGAAGAGAAACCGGAGGAGATAAAAAGATGCAAATGTCATGGTTGCGATAAGGTTAAACTCTGTTATTTATAGCTTATATGTTCGGTATATTTTGCTTGAGTATATCTATTTCTGTATCTTAGCAGCTTTTTATTGTGAGGTATTTCCTAATGCGGCTATCGCATTGTTCTATAGTTAATGGCATGTTTTCGGTAGCTCATACTAACTTCCATTGTCCATGTACTCTATTGGGCCATTTCAACTGCATCGAATGAAATTGGACTTGCCCCTCATATACATAGCGAAGTGAATCATCCGTTATTATATCGAGAAAGACACGACCCCGAGCTGCGAATACAAACACACTATATAATGTTTTGGTATATGTATCCCTGGTAGAAGCCTGCATCTTTAATTTTGCCTCGAAAATACTTTGCGATGAAGTATGGTTACTCTATATCAAAAATATATATAAACCCGACAGGCCGTGTACGAACTCAGGCTGTCGTACCCTGACATCTACCAAATACACCACTAAAAGCAGACTCGACATGGACTGCCACTATTAACCAACTAAGAACCAAGTGGCCCAGGCAGCATTTCGTTCGTGAGACTCTTGGAAAAAGGCCACGACACCAAATGTGCATTCGAGAAAGGGAAATGGTATTTCCATTCGAGAAAATGGCATACCGGTATGCGTCCTTTTCGCGTCGGCTAGGTAAATCTTGTTTCTTTTGTGATGTTCTAGATGCACAGCCCAGTCCTGCAGGATCACGGTCAATGCGCCTCACCCGAATACGAATGCGAATGAGGTGAGCGGCAGCAACCTGTTCCGTGAGAATACTCAGGACTATATGTTACCCTTTCATATCGCTGCGCGTTATTCGTGGAGCCCTTTCGCGAGACTTGTTTGTTGGGAATGATTGATAAAGCATTGTGCCGAATGTTGACAGTCAGTAGGAAAGGATACTATGCAGCAATATCTCAAGTACTCAGCACGCCGCAGGAAATGCCTCAGTATTTCCCCATCCAGCGCGAAGGATGCTAGTAACAAGTTTAGACCTTAGCTTTTGCCTATTCCAGAACAGGAATGTTGGCAGCCGATACGACGATACGTGTGGCGAACTTCATCGAACGCATTTTTGGGCATTATTAACGACTCGAACACGATTGGAGAGGTCTTGCAGCAAACCCCATGTAGTAGATCAGCCTACTCTGGAGTACGCTGAACATACCTTCGAGACACTGGAAAGAGAGAAATAACTCAGAGAACAGCCGAAGTGATCATCGATCCGTGGTTCATCATCTCTCCGGTTCCTTGCCGTGATATCATGCTTCGGGACCGACCGAAAACCATGAGAACATCACCAATCAAAGCAATTACAAGGTCAACGTGCACTCAGCGTACGTTCGAGCCGAGTACGTCTCCCGAAATCGAGGAGTCCGCGCATTCCAACCCACCAGAGGCCGAGCGTCCGATGATCTACGGCCAAGGAAAGCTTGTCGCGGAGGCTATTCAAGACATGAACCATTCGGCAACCGGCACGATACAGGATCGATCGACAAATAACAAAATCCACATTACAATAACCACCGCGGAAAAACTGAACAGCCCAAACAGGAACAATAAAGCCAATCCGTGGGGGCTCTGCAGTTCTTACCCCGTTCAACGCGGGAGAAATTGAGATGGGCCGAGCATCCCACCACACACGGCACATGCCCTGCCAGGGGAATATAAATCCCGGCAAGTGTCAAAATGTGCTCAATCCTTCTCATGCCGAGAACACCAAGCTTTCTAGAATAGTGCTTGATTTATTCTAGTCTTCCTTTTTGTTTACTATATAATGGCCCTTCTTCTCACTTCTCTCCTGGCCGGACTGGCTTCGGCCATTCCCCACCCATCGTCGTCTTCGATCGCAACCCCGTCTGCAAGTCTAGTGCCAGCAACACACTGCACAGCCCGTCCAAATGGCCAATTGCCCTTGCAGACTCCCGTTGATTTCCATTTCAGCGGTAATGTCCGGACATACTATATCGCCGCCGAAGAAACCGAATGGGATTATGCGCCCTCGGGTTGGGACAACTGGCTCGGTGTGCCGATCAAGGCCTCTATCCGCGCCAAAATCGCCGACTACCTGAGCACCCCGCTCATTACCAAATGGAAAAAGGCTGTCTACCGCGGCTACACCGATGCGTCCTTCTCGGAGAAGACCGTCCAGCCGCCATGGCAAGGTATCCAGGGTCCCACGATCCGTGCGGAAGTCGGCGATATGGTTGAGATCTTGTTTCTGAATAACCTTGCTACCCACTATGCCTCGATGCACTCGATGGGTCTCGCCTACTCGAAGGAAAACGAAGGCTCAATCTACGAACTCACCAACGAAACCTATACTGGCGATGCCGTCCCACCTGGCGCCTGCGTCCTGTACAAATGGGTCGTCCCCGAAAGCGCAGCCCCCAACGATAACGAACCCGCAACAATGCATGCATACCACAGCTACGTCAGCATGCAAGAGGATATGAACGCCGGTCTCATTGGCCCACAGATGACATACCAGCGTGGCAAGATGAACGAGACAAGGAGACGGTACCGGGAGTTCCCTGTTCTGTTGGAGGGGACTGATGAGTCGGTCTCGTTCTTCGCTGCGGAGAATGCTAAGCGGGCTGGACAGAATGTCACTGTGGATTATGAGAAGCATTTCTCGCAGTTGATGCGGTATGGGAATGTGTCGATTTGGAAGCCGCAGATGACGAATTTGTTGTCGTCGACACAGTATGATGATGCGCCGACATTTTACTCGCTTAATGGGATGATTTTGAACAATCTGCCTACGTTTGAGATGTGCCTCAATGACGAGGTCATCTGGTATGTCTATGGTAAGTCGTCCTGCCATCTTGGTCAGGAGGGACCGCGTGTTAACAACAGGAAGGCCAAGGAGAAGACCCTCACAGCTTCCACATGCACGGCAACGGTTTCGTCTACAATGGCAACAGAATGAGCGCAATCAGTACGTTCCCCTTCTTCCCGAAGCCATGGTCTAGATACTAACAGCATTAGGCGCCATTCCCGGCACCATGTCCACGTTGTACATGAACGCGACTGCCCCCGGAACGTGGCAGGTCATCTGTCACAGCAATGAGCACCAGTCCAAGGGTATGGTGGCTTACTATTCCATCAAGGATAGCGAGTGTCCTCCCTTCACTCTGTAAATATGGACTGAGTGGTGCTTGGTGTCGATGTTATTAGTTTTGTACAGTAGTCAATGGAGGAAGGGTGTATTGTGCATCGTTACTGAATAACATACATTTACATGCAAATGATATTCATAAAGTACGTGTCGACTGTTCTGCTTTAGGTACTGAGCCAATCAAACCTCGTATTAAGGACTCGAATCCCCGCCAGTGTTCCGCACCTAAATACGAAGATAAACATGTCTTGTCTCCCAAAACTAGACTCTTATCCTCTCGCACTGATTCCAACTTCCCGTACAATCTATCTGAATTAAATCCAACATACAGCGTGCCCCAGCAACCAAACTAAACTAAACTACCACAATGGCCTCCCTGGGAACCATCCACACAAACCCCAAACAACCCCCGTGTCTTCAAAGTATGGCCCCGTCCCCTCCCCTCCCCCCCTCCCCCAAATAGTACTAACAAAAAACCCCAGATCCTCGCAGCCACCAACCTCAACAACCTCACCCTCACCTTCGCCCCATTCGAACTAGGCAAAACAAAGCACACCGCTGAATTCCTCTCCATTTCCCCCCTCGGCAAAATCCCCGCTTTCACATCTGCTGGTGGCAGTATAGATATCGTCGAGTCGGACGCCATCGCGCAGTACGTCGCTGACAGCGGCCCAGCCGCGGAGCAGCTCCTGGGCAGTATACCTGTCATACCAGACCAGATGGCCATCCACACAGCCAGCCCCAAGTTCGACGCGCCGCAGGGTATAATTTACAAGGTCAATTTGGAGGGAACCAGGATCTGGTCCGGATAGCGAAACAAATGCGGACAAGCGACGGGCAAGCTTTCTTCGTCACAAATGGTGAGCATCGCTGCTTCTGTGACTTCACGCGGCTAGTGTGGCCGTATGCTGGGCATACCACTCCTCCGGGGGATGTTCGGCCGATTACACGACCGTGGGCGTGAAGAGATGGCGCATGGCTGCTATGTCTGTGAGGTCAGTCTCGAGGTACGTGACATTGTCAAGAAGCTGGCGAGGCTCGCGTACGTCCATTGGGTGTGGGCTTGTGTAACCGTGCTGGCAGAAGAGATGCAGTATCTGGCTGGCAAGCCCGCCGCTACCACCGTCACTAGGACGGTGCCTAGATTGTGTTTGAACGTAAACATGACAACGATAGAGTACTCTGTTAAAATGAGAGATATGTGTCGCAAAGAAAGAGTTGTGTGGCTGTGTATGACAAAACTGGGGAGTGAATCTTGCGATCCTTCATGTCTCAGTCCCAAGTCCCACCTCTTCCTTCGCCCAGTTCACTATACCATTCCAGTCTTGAGCACCGACCAAGCGCGGTATCAACTGCGCTACTATCTTGCTTCCAGACGCTTTCGCCCACCAAATCCCTTCTAACCGATTGAGCAGCACCCCCCAACACATATATATCAGCAATGCCATGGGTCGTCCATCCTGGACAAGCTTAACAAACTCATCACCGACGACGACCAACCACGGAAGAACCATGGCTTCAGTTTTTACATAGCACTTCCCCAGCAACGCAATGGCGCGTGTACATATGTCCGATGCATCTGAACAAAAGCGGTGTAGTTCCCGTATCCCGCTTGGCAGCAGCTCAAGGTCCTCCGGCTGGAATAATAACCAGTCTTCATCCGGATGACACTGCATAATGAGAACAAACGGGCCGCTTGCTAGCCATTCGCGGGATTTATCAATGACAACATGCACTCCTTTGATGAAGGGAAGAAGTGCTGTCAAAGTACCCGTGCCAGCATGCTCGCCATTTTGGGATAGGGATGATACAACCGCACAGGCCATCATTATCGCCGAGCACGCGAAAAGTGCATTGCAGTTTGATGGAGATATGTGCTCGAGTGCAGCGCGGAAGGCGGGAGCTGCTTGGTTTTGATAATGTAGGGCATCTATGATGTAGTTTTCTGTGGAGACTGAGCTTAGTCCATCGTTGGTAGATATTTCACGATTGTCGGTGTTGGCAGAAGTAAGATCATTGGCTATATGCAGGGACGACAATGCCAATAATGCGTCCATCAAGAATGGGTGGTGAAGCGCTTGCTTCACGACATAAGTCCCAAAGATATCACTCAAGTCGGATGAGAAACTGTAGCAGGTCTTCATGCACCATTGGTGCATCAGTTCAAGTTCTCGCATGCGGCTCGGAGAGGGTGAACATGGTAAGGAAGGTGAAGGCTCATCATGTAGGCACATTTCGGAATCATTAACTCCATGTTTCATTGCAAATCGATGCGTCTCTCCCTGTGGTACAGGATCGGGAAGAGACTGAGCATCATATTGGCAGTGTTGGAACAGCCTCCCCGTGGAATATTGACACACTGCGTTTCGCGCCACACAATTTGTGCATGGTGGGCCACTCTCATCGCATTTAATCCGCCTTCTTCTGCACCGGTCACATCCATGACGAGATTTCGTATGGGAGCGTCTGGGCGGCATTATGTCCGTCAATGGACTAAGCTGTGTTAATGGGATGATGAGAAGCGGGATCTGTCCAGATTTGCCGGGATGAGAGCTGACTAATCCCATCAAATGTCGACAGGTAACTACTAGAGAAAGGCCTTACAAAGCTCAAATAACCGAAGATGGTGAGATGATATATTGATTGAAGAATATAGCTCTGTAGTTGAAGGTGGCAAGTTGACTAGAGCACATGGTCAGAGTTTTGAAGGCGCCGTACTATTCCTCGGCATCCGTCTCAATTTTGAGTGGAACAAAGCAAACTACACCCTAATTACAGATATAAGGCGTCCCTCCAACCCACTTACTCCCGACAACCTCTTCCAATACCCACCTCGCCACACTAGCTCTACTAATCCAAAAACCATCCTCCCCGCTACCCACGTACGTCGACTTGACCGGCCCCTCCGCGCCATTCGTCAACCCACCAACCCGAAATACCGTCCACCGCACTCCATCAGCAACAGAGAACGAAGAGATAAAATTCCCGATACCTACCACCTCCTGATATGCCCCAGGACAGAAAGTTCTGATGGACCAGATTCCGAGTTTCCATTTGAAAGAGTCGGTATCCGGTTCAGCGCGGTAGGAAGGGGTGCTTAGGACGAGGATACGGGTGATGTTTTGGCGGAGGAGACGAGGGATTAGAGCTTTATATCCGTTTGTTAGAGGCTGCGCGGTGTGGCAGGTTAGCGTTGGATTCAGGTTGAACGGCTCCCATTTTGCATGGCTTACAGTCCCTGTCGATGCTGCTGACGGCCCCGCGAACGAGATGAAGGCATCTGCACCACAGCACGAAGCTTGGTCTATAGCTGCTTCGTTGTCGAGAGTGCCTTCTATAACATTGACGCTTTCGTCGTGCAGGATGGTGTCTGGAAGTTTGCTTGGGTTGCGGACTAGCAGGGTAAGTCGGTGGCCTTGGTCAAGCGCCATGCTGCAGAATTTACTCCCGATCGCACCTATAGAAGTTAGCAAGTTGGAAATTGATTGGTATAAATCCTGAACACGCTAGTGGTGGGATACCGGAAGCTCCGAGGATAAGGAAATGCATCTTCAAACAGGGTCTTTTGTCTTTGACAAGTCTCTCTAGTGCAGAACATTATGAGAAATGCAGGACCATGGCCCTCTCTTTATATGTTTTCTGAATGTCCGCTGGTTTTAACCCTGGATTGTAGTCATACTACCAGATGACCTGGCCCGTGCGAATACGCTTCCGAAACAGGCAAGTAATACGCATTGAATTCGCACTAAGCTCCATTGGGAATTCGGGTTGCTCAATTGGGAATACGTTCCTGAATAGGCTATCACTTGAATGCTCTCCGTTTAGTCCATCTTTATTCGATAATATACAGAGTAGAAGTATTACGAACCTTCTCGTAGCGATCCATCCAGAGTCGGGACCGTCGATCTCCAAAGCTACGAGACTGTCGATGTTCCTCCCATAATACATTACCAAAGTCAATCATGTCAAAAGTAAAGGATACAAACCTTCAAGAGGAATGGTGATGGCAATACATTGATATCACGTTATTCTCCGTTTGTGACGGAGGTATGTCAATGGAGAAAATTAGCAGGTACACTGTTTGTAGTGTAACAGAGAGATATCTAGTCATATATGACAATATGACTCGAAAGGAAATAATCAACACAGGCATATCGGGTTTGTACTTTCATGAGTGCAGATGCTAGTCTAGAACGCCGTATACAATTCAAAATGGTGCTAAGGACTTCCCATGCGCGTCGATCGTCCACTATAGGTCCTGCGGGGAATAGTGCTGCAGCCACTATCCCTCCAATCGCGGCACTCCAAACCTACCGGGCTCAGAAAATCTCGGATGAAGGGAAGATCTACATACCAAGATATCAATCGGACAGGGACCCATGATACTGTCACATATAAGCAACTGGGATGGGACCCTGAAGCCTCTCTCCCAGGTCCCGTGCCGCCGACGCAGGCGCCACCACCGCCAGCTAGTGTGCCAGTAGCACACTCAACCCGAGAAGGGATAATAGATGTCCATCCTGAGGACCAAATATTGCACCAACCAGTGCGGGAAGTACAAGAGCCGACGTTACCTGCACCGATACCTGAGGAGCATAATGACAGGACGGCAGCGGATGGTAATCGTGTAGGTGGCCCTTTAAATCACGGCGCCACCGATTCCAATACTCTTGAGAAACCCCTGGAGGGGACTGTCGCACCCCGTACTATGTCTTCCGGTGTAGATGGAGCTGGAAACCATCCGTCTTCTGCGATAATGCCTTACGAGGGCCATGCCGCTTTGGAACCAGCCAAGCGCCAAGAGCTTGCCAGGCAGGGTCATCAAGGAGTCGCGACTGACGTGACGGAGACTGCTGAGGAAACATTGGGACTCGCGCAACAAGAGGAGCAAGAGTGACCAACAGTGGATCGAGCAGATCCAGAGCAAGCCCGGAAGGAGGTGGACGAGAGAGCGGCGGCAGAGAAAGCACTCTTCGAGGAAGATGCTGACCTGCAACAACAAGAGTCCCAAGGAGCCACAATGAGTTCAGATCGACAAGAACGCATCATCCCATCTGAAGCCCCGACCGGCATTAATGCAGAAGACCAGTCATCTTTTCCTGCAGAAATTACATCGGGTCCTCGGGCTGGAACAGCAACCGTTCAGGATCCAACGACTACTCCGCGCCATGGAAGACGATCCCGGCCACTGGGGATCAAAAAGACTCGGAATACAGCTAAGCAGCGACGGTCCGAGGAGAACCTTCCTTCCGGCATTGAGCAGACACAGGTCGACAAGCATACTCGCCGTGGACGGGTCGCACAGAAAAAGACGGTCTCAAAGGTCGTCACGCAGATCGATTTCCGTGCGTGGATAGGAAGTAATCAGACCGTGGCAAATCCACAACCTGAACTAGCTCGTGCGAAACGGCCCCGACCAGTGAATGAGGAAAGCGGGGAGACTGGCCACGGCTCTTGCGACCTCTGGCACGGGTTTGACTTCACCAGAGCAGAGGAAAAGGTTACGGCCAAACAGGCCCCGGAAAGGAGAGGAACACGCGCCATCGAATGATGTAAATGAGGTGAACCCTCCACCCTTACCTCCCATACCAGTTACTGGAGGGGCCTCCTCAGGCTCTCATTCGGGTGATATCCAACCTGGCCGAAATGTCACAATTACTTTCCGAGCTGACGAGCGTGGGGAATGGAGAAAGTTAGACGCTGTATCTGTAAATGCCTCTGATCCACGCGAAGAACAAAAACTCGCCGATCACTATGCGCGAGCAGAGGGCCAGAATGCACGATTTTATAACAGTGCCCCGCGAAAGGTCAGTGTCAATCAGTGCATTCGTGCAGCGATTGATGACGGCACCTTTACCATCCTCATGAGTTTAGGAAGAGAACTGGCTGTGACCCGGCAACTGGTGGCTTCGGTCGCACGGTTGTTTGAGGGTGTCGTTGCAAACAAAACAAGGCAGCAGCGACGGGCGATAAGGTATCATAACGTGTGAATTATATTGCTGAATTACAATGGAGCTGCTGAGAACGTGGTCTGTAGCCTGATAAGGTCGTATACACGTAGTTTGATGACTGTAGTGGTCCGATGCTGGCATTGGTCGCCAGTTAGCGATTCGAAGGCCAGAGAGGTCCTGCGACCACGGTCTCAGGACCTGCACGGTCCGAAGCCCGGGTGTCTGGGCATTTAGTGCGAGGGCTCTGGGCTTCTGCCTGCGGTCCTGCGACCCTGGCCATAGGCATAGGCCCTCAAACACGGGCCCTGCACCACAAGCCCACTGACCAGGTCGGTGCTCAAACACCAGATATGAGCCCGTCTACGATCTCAGACCACGGGCTAATCTCCCTAGGTGTCCGAGGGCTCCGCTGGTCATGAATCTCACGACATACTACTGGTGCGGTCATCGGTCCCTGCTGTGCCGGACCGGCAAACCATCTTCAACAGGGAGTCCCTCGTGCCTTTGATCCACCCCGCATTCACACAATCCCATGGAGAATGACAACTTCTTCGCTTTGAACCAGTTCATCAAGCGCCGATAAATGCTAGCGAGTGTACTTCATCATAAATCAATATGGAAACCAAGGTCTCTGAATCTGTTTGAAGTCCCAATGTCGGATGTGCCAGAAATGCAAAAAATTATTGAGGTCCTCCTCCGTCCAGTTGTGTATGTGTAATCTTCGCCTGAACCGAACTAGTGGTCGCGTTTGGCGTAAAGGCAGCGTCTTAGGGCCGTAGAGTCCTAAGATTGCTTTGGGCAGAGGATATCTGTTCGTTCAAAATCTGTACTGTTGAACCGTCATGACAGCGCTAAAGATGCCACTTTTCAGGACCGGCACTTCTGTCATATAACTCACCACCTAAAGTAGTACCATCTGCACCTTGTTTCCGTCAAAAATACAATCATCTTCCACATTCCATTACATCCATACCTTGGCTGTAAAAATTAGTCATCCACCAATCCGAGGCTCATATTTCGCTTTCTCGCTTTCTCTTTCCTCCGGTGGCCTCAACCCAAGCGTACCGGAGAGGGTGTCGTCACACTCGTGCCCTCTTGTGTCTGTCATATCCATAGAAAGTGCCTTGACAATAAGCGTGCATGCAACGACAGATGTCAGCTAATAGACCTCCATTCCACTAACATGCCGCGGCCGATCTCCACGCCGGGATTTAAAACAAAATCAGGTTGTCTGACATGCAAGTAGGTGCTGTTGATTTGCGAATTGCGAAGGGCATTCTCCTGATGGATGAACTGGCTAACACCATCCACCAGAAGTAAGAACGGCCAGATGCCGCCCAAAACATGTCCATCCTACTAATCTGCTGCCGTTTAGAAAGGCGAATTAAATGTGACGAGGCTAAGCCCCATTGTCGGAGATGCACTTCAACAGGTCGTAAGTGTGATGGCTATGGGACTCCATTTTACGACCATCGCGTTCGCCTCCCATTAAATCTACCTCCTGTTCTGAAGCTCTCGGGAAGTGAACGCGAGAATCGCTGTTTCCAGTTCTTCTATGAGAGGACAGTGCCGTCATTGGCAGGTTATTGTGGCTCTGAGTTTTGGAGCCGATTTGTGCTGCAAGTCAGTCAGCATGAGAAGTCGATCTGGCATGCTTTGATCGCGTTGGGATCATTACACGAAAATTTCGAAAATGACCAACAAATTCCGGGTCTATGGCTCTCTCGATACGGACAGGATAATTTTGCTCTTCAAGAATATGTGACTGCGATTAGGGCTCTACTTGGTCCGACCGACTCGCACTCCCCTGAGAACACGGGCTCCTCGAAATTGACGGTGGATGTCTGCTTGATATCATGCATGTTGTTCGCTTGTTTCGAGGTATGCTCGTTCAATTTTGCCTCGCATTTGGCTGCGCTGACAAGCTTAAGATTCTATCGAGCCACTATGACTCCGCTATAAAACATATCAGGAGTGGTATCAAGATCATGAACGAGGTTTACTGCGACCCTCGATCAGGCACATTCTGCCACCCGTTCCTCCGCTCGTCTACAGTGACCGCATTGGAAATGGATAGTTTGCGGAAAATGCTTGTTCGTCTGCAGGATCAAGCACTGACCCTCGTAAGGCCATTTGTCATCAGGTCACTGTCAAGACAAGACTAACTGGTGCAGACGCGCGAAGAAGTCGATATGCAACTTTCCCAGTCCGTGCCAATAAGGGAAATTGACATTGAAATCCCCGAGGTCTTTCGCTCTATCGGCGAAGCACGCGATATATTCGAATATTACAGATGCAAGGCGGGTCGTCAATTCCGCGCGTTGGATACCGCAGACCCTGACAATTTCACGGACCTTATTCATCACTATTCGCAACTTTTAGAAAAGCTGACCGTGGCGTTGAATAATTTCGAGCGCACTCGAGGTCCACTTCTCACCGCCAGAGACAAGACTGGATTAACCATCATCCGGATCTACCAAAAAATGCAATACATAATGCTGGAATACGGCAAACTTGGAGTCTCAGACCAGAGGTCATGGGATAATTACAACTTTATATTTGAAGAAATCGTCACGCTTGCCGCTTCTGTGGTTGACAGCGCGCAAGGTATCGAATGTCTGTCTCTATCACCATCTCAACTGGCAGAGCTGTCTCAGAACGGTCGCTTGAAACCCTCTTTCTCCCTTGATATGGGCATCATCGCTCCAGTTTACAATGTTGCCACTCTATGCAGAGATCCTGTCATCCGTCGCAAGGCACTTACTGTGCTTCGCTCAATGTCGCGACAAGAGGGTGTTTTCAATAGCCATGCTTGTGCCTTAGTTGCAGAGCAGGCAATCGCCATTGAAGAAAGGATGGCTGCGGGGATGGCATTGAACCACCAGAATGAGAGATCTCTCCTGATGCTCTTGCCCGGGACGAGGCCGTCCTGGCAAAGTGAAACTACTGAAATTACTCACAGCGACGAGGTTCCTGACTCGGCTCGCCTGACATACATCCACCCGACTATTAAGATTGCTGACAAAAATGTGTGTTTGACTATCGGCCAACAAGGCAAACACATGGACATTCCTGTACCCGCATTGACTGCCATGCTGGACCTAGTAACATTGTGATGGGCTGGCCGGCGTACGCTTCGTTTCACCATCTGGAGCTATTAACAATATTATCACTGCCTCTTATCAGGTGGAGTGGAAGGTACGAGCTTGACCATATGAGGACAGCCTCACTAGGTTTGACTGATAAATCAGACCGTGATGTTCAATATATTCTCATGAGTATATATGTCCAGCTCCATGAAAAAGCCGAATAACAGAAGGCCCAATTGCAAACAAATCAAACCAACTCCCTTCCAACACCATACGCCATACTTGGGAGCACTCATCAGACTGGCGAGTCCCTTCTGCGAGATTCATGGTACATCATCGCCAGGTTCCGCTGCCGAACTTGCCGCATGTATGCCACTTGTTTGTCTCCTGGGCCTTCGAGAGCTTCTTCCGGCGCTTTAAAGGCGCTTCCGCCGATGACGCGATGCATTGAGTATCCGATGAGAACAGCGCAGAAACAACCGAGGATGATGAGGACGATGATCGTGCTGCGAGAGATATTCCATTCGCCGGAAGCCATGTTGCGGATAGACCGATGTGATGCAGGCGGGATCTGTGAGGGCTGTTAGGTGGGTTGCAAGGGCCTTGGGCCAAGGCACACACCTGTCACTATTGATCAAATCCGTGATAAGGACACAGAGGAATCAATTTTGGTCTTGTGTGTTTGTATGATGGTTTAACACGGTGACTCGGTTTTTCAAACTTTGGGCTGGAGACATGGAACTGGCGCCCACCACCGCTTATATAGTCACCAATCTACTAGAATCCAGGCCATGTTAGCTCCCAGCGTTTAAAAATTGTCCCAGTTCAAAAATCTTCGACCGCGATTTGCTGGTCTATCAGGCCTTTTTCTCCATTCCGGCTGCGCATGGCTGTATCCATGGCCTGGCTAGTCCGCGAAACAATACCCATATGGGACGCTTAAGCACCAATTTTAGATCTGAGGGCCATTAACCCAATCAGCAACAGAACCATCGGTGTCTCATGCTGCCCTTAAGAGGCTCTTAACCGCTTGGGGTCTAAGAGGATTCCACCGCGATGTATACACTCCCAATCAGGCATAGCGGGCTGCTGACCCTACGTCATAATGCGAACCACCCAATCATAGTGCGAGTATCCATCGCTTTTTATCTCCACCAGATTCTGCGCTTCCCTGGAACAAGTATCTACTGGGACGTTGGATTCTACCTAGGTACTAGTTGGCGTCTGATATTCAGCTCTCGTTCACTCCCCCTGACGCCAAACCTCTTCCGGTTATTCGAAGTGCTCGCTCCAGGGCGTATTTTTAGAACCGGATTCCTGCTGCAGTGGATCCAAAGTCCGATGGCTCTCCAGACTGTGCACCCTATCCGATCATCGTTGTCAGGGTGCGCGGTCGGGTACAGATATATATATTAGGAATTGACGAACAGGATAAGCTACAGTCAGGCTATCTACAGGTTCATAGACATGACGCAGCTCGAAGAGCTGCAACAGGATCGGCGTTGGTGTCACGGTGCCAGCCCGTGATCTATGCACGTGACCTAGCACGTGATCCACAGTCTTTTGGTACGTAGTGGAGTGGTTACAGGTCGGTCGGGGTCCTTTTTCGGGTCGCGCGAGTGGAAAAGATGATTATGTAATTTATTAGCATCATGTGACCCACATTGAATAATTTACCTCCTTGTAATATTTTTCACCTCGCATG